>SJYQ01035047.1:34243-45628 GCA_006410935.1 Redunca redunca
AGCTTGTGTTTCTTCCAGTCCAGCGTTTCTCATGATGTACTCTGCATAGAAGTTAAATAAGCAGGGTGACAATATACAGCCTTGACGTACTCCTTTTCCTATTTGGAACCAGTCTGTTGTTCCATGTCCAGTTCTAACTGTTGCTTCCTGACCTGCATATAGATTTCTCAAGAGGCAGGTCAGGTGGTCTGGTATTCCCATCTCTTTCAGAATTTTCCACAGTTTATTGTGATCCACACAGTCAAAGGCTTTGGTGTAGTCAATAAAGCAGAAATAGATGTTTTTCTGGAACTCTCTTGCTTTTTCCATGATCCAGCGGATGTTGGCGATTTGATCTCTGGTTCCTCTGCCTTTTCTAAAACTAGCTTGAACATCAGGGAGTTCACGGTTCACATATTGCTGAAGCCTGGCTTGGAGTATTTTGAGCATTACTTTACTAGCATGTGAGATGAGTGCAATTGTGTGGTAGTTTGAGCATTCTTTGGCATTGCCTTTCTTTGGAATTGGAATGAAAACTGACCTTTTCCAGTCCTGTGGCCACTGCTGAGTTTTCCAAATTTGCTGGCATATTGAGTGAAGCACTTTCACAGCATCATCTTTCAGGATTTGAAACAGCTCAACTGGAATTCCATCACCTCCACTAGCTTTGTTCGTAGTGATGCTTTCTAAGGCCCACTTGACTTCACATTCCAAGATGTCTGGCTCTAGATTAGGGATCACATCATCATGATTGTCTGGGTCATGAAGATCTTTTTTGTACAGTTCTTCTGTGTATTCTTGCCACCTCTTCTTAATATCTTCTGCTTCTGTTAGGTCCATACCATTTCTGTCCTATATCGAGCCCATTTTTGCATGGAATGTTCCCTTGGTATATTAAAATGGGACCCTAGGCACTATACCCTACAGTGCCACACACGGAGACATCGTATACGGGTTTGGTCCTCCAAGCCCACCCAGCTCTGTAGCAATTCTCTATCAGCCCCTCAACTCTGGCATTCCTGTTCCATACACCTTCACACACACACACGCACACGCACACTTCACATCAGCATGCACATGCCCACACATGCTCTTAGTGACTTCTTCCTGTTCTTGGTCTAACCGGGGGCCTGTCTGCCCAGTCTGTTTGAACCTGGATGCTATCTCTTTACCATACCTGTTTTGCAAGGTTTCAAACAGAAAGGCTGTGGATGACTATTGCTTCTCCTTTTAATACTGACATTTTCCACAACACATTACCTCAACCCAAAACACCACTCTCTGAAGTTAGCAGCCACAAACACAGTAGTGTATGTGACAGAAGCTGGAAGCTTTTCCATGGCTCTCAAATAGAGCCATGAGTGTATTCACCTCTTCCGCCCATGTACGTAGGGCTGGTCTAACTAAGGCACCGAAGGCCTTCTGTAGTTCTGCAGGAAAAATGCTAAATAGGAACTGCTCAGAGAACTCTGGATGTTTAATGGGTTTTTATTCATATCTTATTTTGACATTTCTCATCTTCCATTTACTGATGAAATCTCAGGATAGCTGTCAGGCTCTTACATATATACTGCTTACCTTTTCTGATAAATTCACTAAAGCACACGTAGCATTTTGGATCTCTTTATACACAGAACATCACAATAAAATCCAACAAAGTTACCTGATCACCCAAGGGAGTTGTGTAATCTTATACGGCAGTTTATTTACCCCAGAAGCAAGTATGTTATTAATAATAAGGTCAAAGAATTCTTTTCTTCCTTCAAAGCAGATGACGCAGCAGAATTTTATTTCGTGTCCTCAATGCAGGCCAAAAAAAGAAAACTGTTTCTGGGAGCTTCATCTCATTTTACACAACATGAGTCTGTTAAAAATAAATTATCTGAGTGTTCTTTTAATGTACATTTTATTGGAATAATGTTCTTCAGATCCAAAGCTTGCCCTAGGCTATGGCTGAGTGAGGGCCACGATTCTGAAAATGAGCAGTGTTTTGATTCTGGGACCTTGTCATGCAAGTCGGAGCCTGTTGGCAGGGCCTCTGCATGCCATCTGATGCTCACATGGCCATCAAAAGCACTCACTGGCCTTCATTCTTCCTGCACCTGCAACAGTACTACTGCCTGTGATTATTACTACCCCAAAGATGATGGTTTAATCTGTCTGAAATGGATACCACGGTAGTTAATATCTTAAATTATTACTGAAAGCCTTTTCAGTTGGCTCACCATTCTGTGGAGCACTCCTTCCTTGGTTATGCCCTACTTTTTCCCTCTTGTTTAGTTTTTCCCTTCACTTACTGCTTCCACACTTCCTTATATTAATATTTCTATGGCAACCTCACCAAACCTGCAGAGAACAGAAATGTTCAGCACAGATAAGTAATTTTGTTTCCACATTATAGATGAAGAAATGGAGGCTCCAGGAGTTAACATTTTTGCTCATGGTCACTCAACTGGTAAATGGTGAGCCAATGCGGTCTGGCATCAGAAACTTCCTTTAACAACCATACAGCAATCAAATGCTGTCTTCCCCAAAGGCCTTCTCTCAACTCGTCCCCTGCCAAACCTTGGACGTGGTTCCTCTATGAGATTCATACTATGTCTGTGCTTGTGTTTCCCTGTGAGTCACGTTCCTTAAGAATAGAAACTAGTTTTTATTCATCCAAGACAATAAAATATGAAATTAAATTGATTGAACAAACACATCTTCCAACTGTTGGGTAGTTAGAATAGGAAACAGGGGTCTGGAATGGTGGTGGCTAAAAGACAAGGAAGCCCGCGAAAACAGAACATAGGAAGGTCCGAGGACCAGAGTGAGGACCTCAGGCAGGACAAACAGCACTCCTGGCTAGCCCAATTTACATGGAGCAAGCCCAGGGGGAGAAAAAAGACACATAAAAAGAGGGGCCAAAGGGCTGGGGGTCTCTCTCTCTCCCACGCTGGGGCGCTCTTCTCTTCACGTCTTTGAGTCAACATGCCCTCACGCCTCGAGGATGGCTTGTCCTGCTATTATCTAAATAAAATAGAGCTATAACACGGAGCTGTAACACTGATTTGTCTGAGATCTATAACACAGTCTGTCCCAGACCCGAGAGCTGTGACACGCCGAGGGCTTTAATGTCCGTCACTCCAAAGCTTTCTTGTGATGAGACAGAACCGAGGGGAATACACTCACCTGACACAACTAAAATTATCCCATTGGAGGAACAGCTGAACTAATATATGAAAACTGGGTGAACAGAACTTTTAAGTGGATTTCAATCATACCATGAAAATGTCATATATTTTAAGCATTCATCACACATATATGTGTAGCATATGGCAGACCTCAACTTACATATAAGTTACTTACTTATATCTTACGTATGTGAGATAGAACAGCTAGGTTTCCAAGTAACCTACAAGAGCCTATTTCACTTTCTAAAAAGGCATTGATTTATTCCTCCATTTCTTTTTTTTTAATTGATTACTTATTGAATGAGTGAATAAATAGAGGAATGAGTCAATGCATTTTAAAATTAGAAGTGAAACAGGCTTTTGTGGGTCTTTAATATGTAAGTCAACCAAGTTTAAACTGAGAAGTTACTATGTGTTGGGTGCTATGTTAGCATGTAATCTTCCTATTTTTGTTTTGTTTTTAGATTTTTTTAATGGTCTGGAAAATCCCAATAAAAAAGAATTAAGCAAATAAATTGAATAAGCACTGGCTATGGATCAACTATTTTCTGCTTCATGTTTGTTTGCCTCTTAATCCTGGATACAGATTAATGGCCTAAGGAAAGCTATGATGTGTCATCCATTGAAGAGTTAAGATCTTCTTCTTTCTACTGCGTGGAATATATATCTAGACCCATAAGAAAAATAAAATAATAGGAATTGCAGGGAAAGTAAAAGGAAAACACCAAACTAACATGAAGAAAGATTAGAAAAATAAGACTCAGGTAAGAGAATTTAATTTGTAGAATGAGAAAGGGACAAAGAATTACTTAAGAAAACCAACAGGGAAAAATCTATTGCAGTTGCAACTTTGAACTCATCTGATAAATCTCACCTGATGTCTGAGCACTGAATTATTTTACCAGTCACTGAGAGAATATTTCCCAAATGAACTTATTTGAAACTTCCATTTAACAAATATTTATCGAGTACTTTCTATATTCCAAACACTATGAAACATGCTAAAAAAAAAAAACAAAAACACAGAAAACAAATGTGGTTCCTACTCTCATGGAGTTTACAGTCTAGTGGGAGAAACAGTCCTCAATCAAGTAATTAGTCAAATAACAATATAACTGAGAACTTTGATGTATTTACTAAGACTCAGATGCAAGCAATACATCTCAAGTAAAAACTGAAATTTCCTGACTTATGCTATCAGGAAGTCTAAAAGTCAGAGGGATCAGTCGTGTCCAACTCTTTGCCATAGCCCACCAGTCTCCTCTGTCCACGAAATTCTCTAGACAAGAATACCAGAGTGGTTGCTACTGCTGCTAAGTGACTTCAGTCATGTCTGACTTTGTTCGACCCCATAGACAGCAGCCCACCAGGCTCAACCGTCCCTGGGATTCTCCAGGCAAGAACACTGGAGTGGGTTGCCATTTCCTTCTCCAATGCATGAAAGTGAAAAGTGAAAGGGAAGTTGCTCAGTCGTGTCCGACTCTTAGAGACCCCATGGACTGCAGCCTACCAGGCTCCTCAGCCCATGGATGCTCCTCCGTCCCAGCTGAAGCTGGGATCTGAAAGACAAATAAACAGGAAGAGAAGGAAAGGACGCTTCAAAGAGAGGGAATGGCATATGTAGCTTCATGGGGAAAGAAAGTGTGGGAAACCTGGGAGAGCAGGACGAAGGAAGTGATGAACTTGAACCTGAAGAAGTAAACCAGGATCAGGCAAGAGTACTGGAGTGGGTTGCCATTGCCTTCTCCGACCAGAGTGGTTAGCCTTTCCCTTCTCCAGAGGATCTTCCTGACCCAGCCATCAAACCTTTATCTCCTGCATTGCAGGAGGATTCTTTACCATCTGAGCCACCAAGGACTCCCATCAGGAAGTCTATCTATAGATGGCTTTAGATGTATCTTTTCCCAATGCAGCAACCTCCAAAATAACTTTTATAAAAAAGACTCTCTCTTCCAGAATATGCATGTAACATTTAAGCAAGGACTAATAGGCCTGAAGTCCAAGATGAAAGGTTATTATGAGTATCCACCTTTGGGACATATGCTGAACTATCTGGGGAAGCACAACAAAATGACAAAGACCCAAGTGAACAACACAGAGACAGCAAGATGACCTTCCTAAATGGTGGTGACATGCTGTTTCCAAGACTGAACATCCCCAAATAATGAGAAGGTACTGTTAAAAGAAGAAGGGGGTAAGAGACACATATCAGATGTTCACTTCATAAAATTAGTGTGACATATCGGAAGGACTTTGGAGGATGTTTCTAGAAAAGCAATAAATAGAAAGATATGGTGAAAAAAAATATGCTTGTAGAATAACAAGTACAAGTTGCTAAATACATGAAGGATGCTGACCAAAACTTCAGCAAGTGAATCACACTGAAAACCTTGGAAAGATTTTAACTCACACCAGTGAGGTAATTCCCATTCTGGGTACAGATTGATGGCCTAGCAAAAGCTAAGATGTATGAAGCATTAAGAAATCTTTTAGGATCTTGTTGAAAAAATGTCTAATAAGTTGCCCAATGATTTGTATCTGGAACTCCTGTAAGTATATCATCTTAGAGCACATTTTCCAGTTTGCATCTTTAGCTTTGAAATACCTGGAAAGCTCTTCATGCAGATTTCATGGTTCAATCTCTAATTTCTATTTCATTTACTGTTTATCCATCTATGCTTTTTAACCATGGCATTCTCTCAAGAGAAACGAACCAATTTTAACATTTTACCAGACAATTCAAATTGTTGGATTATAAATCACTAAAGTATCGCTTTCTCTATTCTTCTTAGCTTACTGAGTGACTTGATCATTCTTAAACTATCATTTGTGAATGAATTCTCAGTTCTTCACAAACATATATGACAAATTCCTTTACTCTGATGTCAATCTTTGGTTTGTCTGCAGATTGTAATCATGGGTATTTAAATCCAAGGTGTCATGTGAAAGAAATTATGAGTGAGAAATTCTGCCCAAAGAAATATGTAGAAATAAGCTACAAACAAAAACCCTTTGTCTGAGTGGTAAATCTAAACAAATGAATTGGCTCAGACAGTAAAGAATCCGTCTGCAATGTGGCAGACCTGAGTTTGATCCCTGGGTTAGGAAGATCCCCTGAAGGAGGGCATGGCAACCCACTCCCATATTCTTGCCTGGAGAATCCCCATGGACAGAGGAGCCTGGCATGCTGTGGTCGATGGGGTCACAAAGAGTTGGGCACGACTGAGCGACTAAGCACCCATTAATAGTACTATCACACAAAGTAGAAGACATAACAAGACCCCTCCATTCTACAAATGTTCAGTGGGGCTTCCTGTACTTGGAGCTGGCGAGGCAGTGGTGATTAGTCACAGACAGCCCCTCACCTTGGGCAGCTCACAGTCAAGTGCAGGCACAGCCTGTTACTCCACTGATGATAAGTGACACCATAAGGGTGTGCAGAATACACTTTGGTGAGGGACTCATCTCAGTCTTGGAGCTGGCAGAGAAACATTGAGGAATGAGTCAATGATGCTGAAAATCAAGATGAAGCTGGGACCTGAAAGACAAATAGACGGGAAGAGAAGGAAAGGACACTTCAAAGAGAGGGAATGGCATATGTAGCTTCATGGGGAAAGAAAGTGTGGGAAACTTGGGAGAGCAGGACGAAGGAAGTGATGAACTTGAACCTGAAGAAGTAAACCAGGATCAGGTAATCGGGGCCTCTGACCTCTAGAGTGAGAGCCGGAGAAAGACTTGAAGGCATTTTCAGCAGAAGGGTGACGCAGATTCGCATTCCATAAAGATCTTTCCAGCTGTGGAATGAAGAAAGGATTCCAGCAGGATGATGTTGGAGGGAAAGTGGGACACTACTGAAATGAACAAGGCTAGAAAGGATGGTGCCTGCCAGAGCTAGGATAAGGGAACTGGGGATACAGAAAGGCAGTCTCAAGTCAAACACCAGTGCTTAGTTTGTAAAAAAATCAGTGTCTCATTGGTTGTGCCTATTTTACAAACCGCTCTTCTAAAAACAGCTTGACCAAAACTGAGATTGCACAAATCTGGCTTCCTGTGTAAAGCTGTTTTGCAATGTGTAGACAATGAGACTATCATCCGCAAATGATGTTGAATCATGTTTTTAAAAATATTTGAAATGAACAACAGATGTTAAAAAGATAATGAAGGCTAAATAACAAAGAAATAAAACAGCCTGCCCAGCTCGTCCATTTACTCCCTATTAAAAAATATCCAGATCAGCAGACAGGGTTCAGAGCAATGGCCAGACGTAAACTGGGCTGAGAAGGAGGTACAGTTAGGATTTTCAAATTAAGGAAATTATAAACCTTTAACTTATTGTCTTACAGTCTAAATAAAATCATAAATTTACTATCTTTAAATAGAAGCAATTTATAAAGTGTACTCTCTTTCAATGTAAATCTGCCATGGAATTGATNATCACAATAAACTGTGGAAAATTCTGAAAGAGATGGGAATACCAGACCACCTGACCTGCCTCTTGAGAAATCTGTATGCAGGTCAGGAAGCAACAGTTAGAATTGGACATGAAACAACAGACTGGTTCCAAATTGGGACAGGAGTATGTCAAGGCTGTATATTGTCACTTTGCTTATTTAACTTATATGCAGAGTACATCATGAGAAATGCTGGGCTGGAGGAAGCACAAGCTGGAATCAAGATTGCTGGGAGAAATATCAATAACCTCAGATATACAGATGACACCACCCTTATGGCAGAAAGTGAAGAAGAACTAAAGGGCCTCTTGATGAAAGTGAAAGAGGAGAGTGAAAAAGTTAGCTTAAAGTTCAACATTCAGAAAACAAAGATCATGGCATCCGGTCCCATCACTTCATGGCAAATAGATGGGGAAACAGCAGCTGACTTTATTTTGGGGGGCTCCAAAATCACTGCAGATGGTGACTGCAGCCATGAGATTAAAAGATGCGTATTCCTTGGAAGGAAAGTTATGACCAACCTAGACAGCATATTAAAAAGCAGAGACATTACTTTGCCAACAAAGGTCCGTCAAAGGTATAGTTTTTCCATTAGTCATGTACGGATGTGAGAGTTGGACTATAAAGAAAGCTGAGCACCAAAGATTTGATGCTTTTGAACTGTGGTGTTGGAGAAGACTTGTGCCTTGGACTGCAAGGAGATCCAACCAGTCCATCCTAAAGGAGATCAGTCCTGAGTTGTTCATTGGAAGGACTGATATTGAAGTTGAAGCTCCAATACTTTGGCCACCTGATGCGAAGAGATGACTCATTGGAAAAGACCCTGATGCTGGAAAAGATTGAGGGAAGGAGGAGAAGGGGATGACAGAGGATGAGATGGTTGGATGGCATCACCAACTCAATGGACATGAGTTTGAGTAAACTCCAGGAGTTGGTGTTGGACAGGGAGGCCTGGCGTGCTGCAGTTCATGGGGTCGCAAAGAGTCAGAAACGACTGAGCAACGGAACTGAACTGAACTGATAACATAACATCTTTGTAGCGACAAAGGCAGTTAAAAGGTACAAACTTCCAGTTATAAGTACTAGGAATATAATATACAACATGATAAATGTAATTAACATTACTATACATTATATATCAAAGCTCTTAAGAGAGTAAATATTGAATTCTCATCACAAGGCAAAAAAATTTTTCCTTTGTCTTTTATTTGCTACCTATATGAGATGATGGATGTTCATTCAACTTACTGTGGTAATCACTTCATGATGTATGGACGTCAAATCATTTGCTGTATACCTTAAACCTGGGTTCTATCCCTGGGTCAGGAAGATCCACTGGAGAAGAAAATGGCAATTCACTCTGGTATTAGTGCCTGGGAAATCCCATGGAGAGAGGAGCCTGGTGGGCAAGAGTCCATGGAGTCGCACAGAGTCGGACATGACTTCGCACACACATGCACTTTAAACCTACACTGTGTTATACATCAATTGCATCTCAATAAAACGGAAATAAAACAGGCCATGCCCCTGTTCCATTTTAAGAAAAGTACTGATTTTTTGTAGATGGAAGATTGGATACACCCCTTATAGAAAAATAACTGGAAGACTATATAAATCGGTTGGGGGATAAATCAACTGGGAAAGTTAGGACCAACACAATTACATGTGATACATATATACAAAATTCAGCCTCAATCAAAATTGTTTCATAACATATAAAAATTTTACAGTTCCTGCCATATTTACAAATGTCACTACAGTGTTTTGATACAGGAAATATTATTACATATACTTCACATTAATCTAAAGCTTTCATAAAATCCATTTAAGTTGAATAAAATAAATAAGCATTTAGAAAACTATATACAATTTAAAAATTCAAATTATAAATCCAAACAGGTAAAAATATATACTATGCAAGATATACAATACCCTATGATGTTATATCAACATATGAAAATAAAACATTGAGCAATACCTTTATAATGTAGCAAGAACATTTTTCAAACTAAAATGTGAAATGGCTTTTTTTTTTTTAACCTTACAAGTCAACTTTACTTTTATAGGGCATTCAGAGTTTTCAAATAGGTGTTAAAATATTCTTTAAACTTTTGTTGCATGACAATAAGCTCAATGACTCTATCCCTACTGCAAACAAACAAGAACTAAAGATGCAAATACATAGCAATATGCCTTTCAGTTCAATTCTTGTTTCTTGGAATACAGAAAATGGTAAATAATTGAAATGAAAATAGTTTTGAAATATGTAAATTAGAAATTAGTGATATAAAATTAAAAACAAGTTGACTGTCTACTAAAAGGGCTAAGTTACCCTTACAGTTACCCTTACCTGTAAAAGGAAAAAGTAATTATAGGTGTATATTCCCAGGAAATATATAAATACTAAAAGTCACAGTTAAACTAGCTAATATCAATCAATCATACTTCAATTAAAGTCAATAAATAAGACAGCTAACATCAGATGATATAATATTTGAAAGAAGTATGGATATTAGTACCCTATAGCTAATTTTAAACATAAAACTATGGTCTAACAAAATAATTGAGGGTTTGTTTTTTTTTTTAAATCAAAAGTTCAGGACAGGATTCCTTTAAATATCAAGAACCCATTAGCATTGAAAATATGAGTTAGTATAGCAAAAATTAATTCCTGTACACTTTTCAGGACTATTTTGCAATGTAGATTACATTGATGTAATTACTTCATAGACCCTTTTGAATGTATTGAAGGAAATGGATAACAGATGGAAAAGGGGTGGGTGCACGCAAAAGAAGTCAGATACTGCTACATCTGCAGTAAGGTCAATAGGTTCTTTTAACCAAACAAACAAAAATATACCAACTGAATAATCAGGTTCATTGGGTCAGTAGTAGCTGCTGTCTAAGCTGTGTCTTGGAGAGAACTATGCAAATACGCAAGTACTATATGTACATAGACTCAGAAAGAGCTGTGCCTTAAATGCACCTACAGGACTACTTTACATCTTGAACATCATTATTGTTTCTGAATTTCACATTGTAAAATAATAAATTCCACCTAGCTTGCTTCCCTTTCAGGGTTTAGGGAAATAAATATTTAATAGGATGTCCAAATTACGATTTCAGAGAGAAAAAGTTGGGAGCTCCTGCTACAAACAGATACATATAAACACAGGAGGATATTACTACTGTCTAAAAATCATCACTGCACATTGAATGTTCCATATTCCAACTGGACCAAAGAACACATTAGCCTGATCTAAATAAACCAGGGTGTACTTACCAAGCAGCAAGCTTAGAGAGAATTTATTGGCTTTATGTAGACTTCTCCTATCACTGAACACTCCAAGGAGTATGTACAAACTTGACTTCTAAACATTCTGATTCTTATGCAGTTTACCCACAGGGCAAATTCCCATCAGATAGCCACAGTCAGCTGAGCACCTTACCTAGAGGATCAGACCTTGAACAATACATATTCAAGGAAAAATTTCCAATTAATGAGTGAAAAATAATAGGTGGGGGAAAGAGAGGAACTAAGTCATCAGTTCAGTTCAGCTCAGTCGCTCAGTCGTGTCCGACTCTTTGCAGCCCCATGAATCACAGCACACCAGGCCTCCCTGTCCATCACCAACTCCTGGAGTTCACTCAGACTTGCGTCCATTGAGTTGGTGATGCCATCCAGCCATCTCATCCTCTGGTGTCCCCTCCTCCTCCTGCCATCAATCCCTCCCAGCATCAGAGTCTTTTCCAATGAGTCAACTCTTCGCATGAGGTGG
>SJYQ01035055.1:0-11898 GCA_006410935.1 Redunca redunca
AATGAGCCCTTACAAACACACAAGGGGAGGTAGCATTCATCATAGCTGCCACAATACGACTTGGCATATGCTGAGTGCTATTCTAACCACTTTTAATCCTCATACTAACCATATGGAAAATACAGTTTTAATCCTCATTTTACAAATGAGGTACTAAGGTAAGCCCAGAGAGGTTAACAAACTTGCCCAGGGTAATCAGCTTACTAGTGTTGGTGCTAGGCTTCAAGTATGACTGAGGCCCCTTGTGGTGAAGTTATATTACGTGTGCATCTTCCCTGGTGGGTCAGATGGTAAAGAATCTGCCTGCAGTGCAGGAGACCGGGGTTCAACCCCTGGGTCGGGAAGATCCTCTGGAGGAAGAAATGGCCACCCACTGCAGTTGCCTAGAGAAGCTAGGCTCCAGAGGAGCCTGGTGGGCTACAGCCCATGGGGTCACAAAGAGATGGACATGAGTGAGCAACTAATATTTTCACTTTCTTTCACTTTACATGCGATATCAGGCACGTTTAAAATAATCCTATGGGGTAAGTACTATTAGCATAAAAGTACATAGCGGTATATAAATGTAGCTGGCATTATTTCTATTTTACAAGCGAGGAAACTGATGCTCAAAGAGGTTATGTACTTTGCCCAAAATCATATGGCAGGTAAGTGGCAGAGCCAAAATTCAAGCGCAGGTAGTCCAGCTTCCAGTCCCTGACCTTTCAGCGTAACTGGTAGTTTCCCAGGAGCAGGAGTCTGTAGGCTGGGATCTAGTCCCGGCCCTGCCACTAAGTCACAGTGTGACCTTGAGGGGGTCTCTGAGACCTGGATTAAGAACTACAGAACTACTGGTGAATCAGACGGTAAAGAATGCCTGCAACAAGAGAGACCTGGGTTCAATCCCTGGGTCAAGAAGATCCCCTGGAGAAGGGAATGGTTACCCACTCCAGTATTCTTGCCTGGAGAATCCCATGGACAGAGGAGCCTGGCAGGCTACAGTCCATGGGTTTGCAGAATCAGACACAACTGAGCAACTAGCACTTTCACATTTCACTTTCCTAGGTCCTTTTGGGCTTTCCTGGTGACTCAGCGGTAAAGAATCCACCTGTCAATGCAGGAAATGTGGGTTCGATCCCTGGGTGGGGAAGATCCCCTTGGAGAAGGAAATGGCAACCCACTGCAGTATCCTTGCCTGGAGAATCCCATGGACTGAGGAGCCTGGTGGGCTACAGTCCAAAGGGTCACAAAGAGTCGGACACAACTGAGCAACTGAACGAGAACAACAGCGTAGCTCCCGTCTGTCATTAAGTCTGATTCTAGGCTTCTCTTTCTTCCCTCCTGTGTACAGCTTGACGCCCAGCCCCTGTCAGTCCCCCATGGCCTCATGGAGCCGAGAGGCGGTGCTGAGTCTCTACCGGGCTCTGCTTCGCCAAGGCCGACAGCTTCGCTACACTGATCGAGACTTCTACTTTGCCTCCATCCGCCGTGAGTTCCGGAAAAACCAGAAACTGGAGGATCCCGAGGCCCGGGAGAAGCAGCTGGAAAAGGGCCTGGTCTTCCTCCACAGCAAGCTAGGAGGGATCATTTAGGGTCCTCTCCTTTCCCCTCCCATCCTAATTCCAAGGGAAAGAGGACACAGGTGCCTTCCAGAGACACACCTGCCTCTCTCCCACCTCCACCTCACAGATGCATTAAGAAGCCTCAGGTAGGTAGGCTGTGTTCTAGGTTTCATTTTTTCTGATACAGGGGACTAGGAAAGGGAGAATCTTTCTTTTCAGTGGCCAAAGTTCTTTAGGCATACTGAAGGAAATACCAACACCAGTAACAGAACGTTCCCTTATAAAATGCTCCCAGTTTAAAAAAAAAAATAAAATAAAATAAAATGCTCCCAGTTAAAAAGGCCCTTAGTTTCAAGTCCTACTAGGAGATCATTTTTCTTCATAGAACATTTAATGTATGAAAATGCTAGAAAAGTTACTGGTTAAAACTTAGATCTTGTTCCACCTGGCTCATTCTTCAGTGGATTCAGTTCTCTTGAGGGTTAGATCATGTTCCCCCAAACATAACTATGTGGTTTAGTCACTAAATCCAGTCCTACTCTTTGTGACCCCATGGACTGTAGCCCACCAGGCTCCTCTGCTCATAAAATTCTCCAGGCAAGAATACTGGAATGGGTTGCCATTTCTTTCTCCGGGGATTTTCCCAACCTGGGGATCGAACCCAGGTCTCCTGCACTGCAGGCAGATTCTTTACCAACTAAGCCACTGGGAAGCTGTAAATGTAACTATACTCTGTTTCAAAAGTCTCTAAAGCAAGCATAGTGTCCAGCCCTCAGAGGACTGCCTTCGTGCCACTGCTGCTAACAACTGGGATTTAGGGCAAATCACTCAATCTGTCTAGGCCTCCATTTCCTCATTTGTAGATGAAATAGCATCCCACTCCAGTACTCTTGCCTGGAAAATTCCATGGATAGAGGAGCTTGGCGGTCTCCAGTGGGGTCGCAAAGAGGACACGACTGAGCACCACCACTGAACTAGTACCCACTTCTTCAGCTTATTGCAGGAGTTAGTGAGAAAATGCAGAGTGCTTCATTGGTTCTTGGCCAGTGGTATGTGAGCTCTGTCTCCTGTCATGCCAGTGTGACCAGCAAGTTCCCTGTAACCTGATGACTGTACTTAATTCAGCAACTTTCCCAGAGGGCCTGCCCTGGCATCATGGTAGGCGCTGAGGTGGGGATGAACGATGTGGCGATCCGCAGGAGGTAGCTCTGGACTAGAGGTGGGTCAAGAGCTTATAGACGGGGAAGGGGCCACAGCTACCTGGAGAGCGGGGTTGGGGGCAAGGAATCACACGTAGCTGTAGAAAAAACGACATTGGAGGTCTTCCTCAAACGAAAAGTAGAAGCTCATCGGGTAGATGGGCAAGAATGAGCAAGTGAGGAGGTGAAAACCACATTTTGTAGTCTGGAAACTTGAGTCTGGAGTAGCTCGAATTGCTTACCTGTAAGGCAGGTGACTGGAGTTGAGACTGAGCCAGGTCTGGAAGGACATCAGATCTCCTGTTGAGGAAGTCGTGGTATCTGATGGGGGGTGGTGGGCACCACAGCTTTGTCAGCCGGGGAGTGGTGTGGATGAGGGGTCAGGGCAGTGGCAGCATGCAGAATAAATCGGTGAGAGGCCCCAGAGGGGGTGGATCTGAGCAGATGAGTGGAGGGACTGAGGCGGTGGGGTGGCTGCATGTAGGTGCAATGTGGGCAGCAGGGGACTTTACCAAGTGGGGGCTGGTGCAGCAGGAGGAGAGAGAATGAAGGGTGACTTTGAGGTGGAAGGCATGCCAGCTGGGTGGAGGGCACTGTTTTCAACAGAGAGGCAAGGCAGGAGGAGCCTTGTGTAATGGTTTTGTGTTGATTGGCAGACCTGCCTTTGGGAGTAAAGGGCAGGTAGGAGGTGATGACCACGAGGGCCTGTCTGCGTAGGGAAAGTGGAAGTGAGTACTGAAGACTTTGTGTTCAGAGTCTATTTTGAGTGTGTTGGGTTACAGGTTGCTGCCACTACCTCCTCCAAACCCCCCCCCCCACCAAAAAAAAAAAGCCACAGCATTAGTAGCTCACTGGTGGAACAGACGCGTCAAGTCCCGTCTGTCAAGTACTGCTGGCCCTGGGGGCAGTGAAGGAGCCAGAATGCCTCTAGGGCATATGGTCTAGCGGTGCGTGGAGAGCAGATGGGTACAAGGTGGGGCTGCAGGCTGTTTGGGACCCCTGTAACCTGCACCCCAGCACCATGAGCTCTGGGTTCAACTCACAACTGCACAACTTACGTGGTGACTTTGGGCAAGTTTCTTCATCTGACAGTGGGCGCTAACAGTGTGACTGACCTCATGGGATTGTCGTGAAGAGGAAGAGAGCAAAGGGGGAAAATGCCCAGCACATGGTACATGCTCAATGTGTGTTAGTTTTTATCATGGATACTTAAGCCAGGTCATGTTTAGCTCGAATCATATGACCTTTTCAAGTAAAAGAAGTTGGAATGTGCAGAGTTCTGTGTCATCATCCTAGGAAGCCACAGGGCCACTGTTACTCACCACCACCACTGCCAGTATACGGGGTGGTGAGTATGTCTGTTCCCATTCTTGTGTTTGAGGAGACAGGTTAAAGACCTTGTCTGAAATGTTAGCAGAGTTCACATTCTGCATCCTCAGCCCTGCCCACTGGGAGAGTGGTTCCTCCTCTTTTTTAAAATACTTTTAACTAGTTGTATGTGTACAGTTCAGTGATGTTAAGAATATTCATCTTATGATGTAATAACAGTTCCAGAGCTTTTTCATCATATAAAACTGAAACTAAACCGCAGGGCTCCTTCCTAATTGTGCAAGGACCCAGGCTCCTTCCCCCTTGTTAGGCAGAGCTCCTACCCCTCACTGGCTCCCAGCTATTAGAGCACGGCCTGAGTGGAGGGTATACTGTGGACAAGCAGTTTCAACTGGAACAGGTTGAATTCAGTTTTAGAATAGAAACTCTGATCTCCCTGGGGGAGCTTGTGGGTATTCATTCCTCTTGCTGTTTGCTAGGTCGTCAGAACCACCTGGTCCTTGGATGGGGCAGGGAATATACTGCACTGGTGTAGAAAAGCCTTTTCCCAAGTCTGCTCAACATAATAGTTTTGGTCTCAAGCCCAGGATGGCATCAGTGTCGGTTTCAGAGACCGTTCCTGGCTCCATCTCAGAAGGTGAAATGGACCTCACAGGAGAGTCTGGATTCAGAGTGCCTTCTGAAACGTGACCTTTGTCCTGTGGATGGAAATTGTAAAAGACTTAATGATAGCCCATGTTTGTAGAGCCCTTTAACAGCTGATAAAATGTTCACGTGCAGTATTTTAGTAGCTGTGTTGGCCTCACTACAACCCTGTGATTTAGGCCGTGCTGGCGTCATTATCCCCTTTACATAGCTGAGGGGCTGAGTAACTCATTTGAGGTCACCCAGCTAATTAGTCAGGGCTCAGTGGCAGGTCCTCAAGATTTCTGACTCTAAAATTCAGCCTCTTCTGTCATGCCACCTCACTGCCTCATTCTCACCAGCCATCAGAGCGTCAAGGACTAAATGGCCCAGAGAGGCTCCTTCCAGCTTCTGTGCAGAGGGGAGCTGGGCCCTTCTTGCTCTTCTGTATCACATGCAAGGATCATTTAGGAGATGGTTCTCCCTATTGTAAATACATCCCTAAAGAGCCTTTTGTTTTAAAAGAAATAAAACAGTGGTTGGAATAGAAAATGGCAACCCGCTCCGTTATTCTTGCCGAGAGAATTCCACAGACAGAGGAGCCTGGCAGGCTACAGTCCATGGGGTCGCAGAGTCAGACTCTTGAGCACACACACAAAACACTGGTCGTCATCATGTGTGGGGAACTGTACCTGTCCACTTTGTCCTGACTGTGTTAGTTGCCTCGGGGACATTTATGTCCCATCTCTGTCTCAGTGGCTGCTGGAGGGATAATGGCCAGAGTTCCTGTCTGACCTCACCTGCAAATAGAGAGTTTCCCTCTTCTCAGCCTTGCTTGCTCTGAGCATTTGAAGTGGAAGTATATTTAATTTGGCCAAGTCTCTCATTCTGTCCCTGAACCTGAAGCGTCTACTAACTGCAGAAAGTGGAGAAGAGAACAGAAAAGTGCCAAGGTGTGGTGAATTCTAGTTAGAGAAAAAGTAATGCTTGACTGCAACTCCCGCTGAAATAAGTAAAGTCAGAAATATTCCTTTCTTGTTGATGAGGGAGGTGCGAAGCATGTGGTGTGAGATGAGTAGCACTCAGTTGTAAGGGTATCGAAAAATTACTTCACACTGGAAGGCACACCAGTGATCTTGTCTCTGTCCTCACATTCTGGGTAACAGGTGGATGGCACACAACTGTTTATAGGTAGTTCCTGGGATTCAGGACACCAGAAGAGGAGGAAAGAAGCAGTGTGAAGCGCCGAGCTCTGATCCGAGCCACTTTGTCATCCCTCATCTGGGTTGGGCCCAGGGTTTTAAGTCCATGGGAAATGGGTTTTTTGGGGGATGAGGGGAACTTCAGTCAGGATGACCCCGTTGTTGCCAGGGAACAAAGGTGAGCTCACCCCATGGGAACACTGCACGGAGGCTGGCCTCGTCTGCATCGTGCCTGTGAACTCCACTAGGGTGGCCACATTTTCAGTTCGTTTTCCACATGAGTGTGCATGTGAGCGGGTGGATTTTCTTGTTTTCCAGTTAGCAGCTCAGTCTCCAGCGACCATCGTGTTTATTCAGCCTCTGCCCCAGTGCCAGGCTCACCTGAGCTTCTCATGGCCCTGTGCGCTCTCCCCGAGAAGCAGCATTTGTCAAGTGGGACTGTCCGCAGAGAGTTCTTCTTTGGCCCTTCCTCACACGTGGACTTGTAGTTACGTCTCCCTGTGCCGGGATATTCAGTCCGTGTCGTTGTTACCATTGTTTGCAGAAAGTTCGCAGAATAGGAACAGTTTGATCTGGGCAAGGGTAGACATGATAGAGGGGGAAAAGCATCATGCTGGGAGTTGCGAGTTGTGCACGTGGCTCCGACATTCCTTTTCTCTGAGAACTCTGACAAGCCACCTCCCTGTGTGTGAGGCGATGTGATGGGACTAGATGGGCCGCCTCTAATTAAATTAGACCTTCTCTGCTCTGACTTTCCACAAGCATTGGCCAAAGGATCAAAGCACTATCTGCACCACAGTGTTGGGAAAGGGTCCGGAGGATTGGGTTTCGTGGTTGGGTCTTCACTCTAATGCAAGAAAGGTTGACCGTAAGCTTAGTGCTCTCAGTAATCTCAGTAGATGGGTGGGGTGGTTTTCCCATAACTAGCACGACCATTTCCTCTGCCTGTATCCAGGTACATCGAGGACACGCTACCTCCCTCCTGGCCCTTGAGCGTGGAGTGCTAGAGTCAGGGGGATTTGGTTTGCTGGAACTTGAGTATCCTGGACTGGCCTGAAGCGGGAGGGAGGAGGAGGTCTGGTTCTCACGGTCGCAGCTGTGTTCTGCCTTCGTCCTCAGGTGCGCGATGGCAGGCTCTGGTGAGCGCAAAAGCAAGAAAGATGACAATGGCATCGGAACGGCCATCGATTTTGTGCTCTCCAATGCCCGGCTGGTGCTGGGAGTGGGAGGAGCAGCCATGCTGGGCATCGCTACACTGGCAGTTAAGCGGGTAAGTGCACTCAGGCCAGGCCAGGCATTGGAGAGGTGGTGAGGCTGCCAAGTGGAGCTGACCTAGAATAAGACCGTGATACTGCTAATGGGAAGGTAACATGGCAATTTGACATTATTAGACGAGACCTTAAGAGAATTAAGTAAATGCGCTTCTAGGATCCTGTTATAAAGAAACTGTTGGAAATACAAAGAAAGAAGTTTATCCCAGGGTTAAATTGCAAATAACCAAAACAGCTTTTTGTGACCACCTTACTTAAAATAGCAGCACCCTCACCACACATATATTTCCTATTTCCCTTTCCTGCTTTACTCTTAATTAACACCTGTATCTCTCTGCTTTAGCTTGTTGATTATGTATTGCCTGAATCCCTGTACTGGACTGCAGACGCCATGAAGGCAGGAATTGGGTTGGGAAACTGATTTATTTTGTACACCTAGAACAGTGCCTGGCACAGAGTAGCCATTCAGTGATGTGTGTGTTAGATAAATGGATCGGTGTTTGATATTACGGTGCATTGATAAGGTACAGCGTTGTATCATCAGAAATTGTACCATATTGTTCAGCCCTGATTCATTCTTAGTGATATGAGGAGTGATTAAAATGACAACTAAAAAATCAGTTTTTTAAGGTATATACAGAGGAAGATGCTAATTATATAAATACATATTTCCAGAAAGAAATATACCAAAATATTAATAGTTATCTTCTGGTGTGACTTCCCTGGTGGCTCAGGCAGTAAAGAGTCCACCTGTAATGCAGGAGACCTGGGTTCGATCCCTGGGTTGGGAAGATCCTCTAGAGGAGGAAATGGCAACCCACTCCGGTTTTCTTGCCTAGAGACTCCCTTGTACAGAGAAGCCTGGCGGCTACAGTCCACGGGGTCACAAAGAGTCAGACACGACTGAGCGACTGAACACACAGCACGGCACTCAGTCTGTCAGAGCCTGTCATGTCCTGAACTGGGCACTGAGCCCCGAAAGCAGGCTGGTGCCTGTGCCCCCAGGACAGAGAGGTGGCCCTGTGGACAAGCCCCTCAGGGGCACAGGTCTGACCCCCGTAGGGGAAGCCCTGGGCCCTGGGTGGAGGAGGGGGTGTCCCCGAGTCACCCAGCAGGCTCTTATGAATAGAACTAGCAGAAATTCTGAGGTTTTTTTCTGGGTTGTGACATTATGGATAAATGTGTTTCTTACTTACTTATAAGATTTAGTATTTCCTGAGATTTTCTGTGTGGAGCAAAGCATTCCATAATCTAGAATAAAATGACGTTATTGAAAACTCATTATGGCAGAACTGGTAGGAAGCAGGAAAGAAGGTCAACACGCTGGGTCCTCTCTGCTCTTTCAGATGTACGACAGGGCGATCAGCGCCCCCACCAGCCCCACCCGCCTGAGCCATTCAGGGAAAAGGAGCTGGGAAGAACCAAACTGGATGGGCTCTCCCCGACTGCTCAACAAGGACATGAAGGCAGGCCTGAGCAGATCCCTGCAGGCCCTTCCCACAGGCTCCTCTGCCTTCGACACAGGTGAGGAAGGCTATTACCCTCTGGGACTCTTCTCGGGCTCTTGGTGCTACTCTTGCCTTCAACACATTTCTTAAGGACACACGCACCAGGCGCCATGCTGGCCTTTTGTGCTAAGCCCTTCTCCTCTCTGGGGCTGAGGCGGCTGTGGATGAGCAAGCATGGGATGAGCTCACGGGCCTCTCTCTCTTGCCTTGGCAGATACATTCTGCCCGCCCCGGCCCAAGCCATTGGCCAGGAAGGGCCAGGTAGACTTGAAGAAGTCACGACTCCGCATGTCCCTGCAGGAGAAACTTCTCACTTACTACCGGAACCGGGCGGCCATCCCTGCCGGCGAGCAGGCTCGGGCCAAGCAAGCTGCTGTGGACATATGTGCTGAGCTCCGGAGCTTCCTGCGGGCCAAGTTGCCTGACATGCCACTTCGGGACATGTACCTGAGTGGCAGCCTCTATGATGACCTGCAGGTAACCAGGGGGTGCTTACGAAGGGTAGGGTGGTTCTGACAACAATGCTTCTCAGTAGTGCCACTGGGGCAGAAGATCAGTGTCCCAGGCTTGCCAAAAAAGATTAGTCTTACTGCTTCTGAATTCACATTTCGGTAGCATTTGATCCCTGCCTTTAACTCGTTTTCAGTCATAAAACTTCTAGGAAGCTGTTAGAGGCTTCCTCCCTCCTTATTCTTGTCCCAGTTTCTCCTTCCTGGCTTTCTGTCTTCTGGGATCTTGAAGGCATGAAGGATGTTATGTGTACTTTTGGGTCCAGAGACAGTGGGGTGTGTGGAACGAGCACAGGCTCTAATGTCTTTAACAGACCTGGGTTTAAGTCCTCACTCTGAATTGATGTGCTCATGTGCAAGAATTTTTAGATTCCTTTTTCGCTGGGTTGGTGGGGGGCAGGCGGGATACAAGATGGTGGGACCTGTGTTTGGGGAAACTTGTCTCTTGAGGAGATGAAGGTCCCTCAAACTCTTTTTAATTTTGCTACAACAGGTGGTGACAGCCGACCACATCCAACTCATCGTGCCCCTCGTGTTGGAGGCAAACCTGTGGTCGTGTATCCCCGGGGAGGACACCATCATGAACGTCCCTGGCTTCTTTCTAGTTCGCCGGGAGAATCCAGAGTATTTTCCTCGTGGTAGCAGTTACTGGGACCGCTGTGTAGTAGGGGGCTACCTTTCTCCGAAGACGGTGGCAGACACGTTTGAGAAGGTAGTGGCTGGCTCCATCAACTGGCCAGCCATCGGGTCCCTCTTGGACTATGTGATTCGACCGGCCCCGCCCCCAGAGGCCCTGACTCTGGAAGTGCAGTATGAGCGCGACAAGCACCTCGTCATTGACTTCCTGCCATCAGTGACCCTTGGTGACACTGTCTTGGTGGCCAAACCACACCGGCTNCCGGCTAGCCCAGTACGACAACCTGTGGCGGCTGAGCCTGCGTCCTGCTGAGACGGCGCGCCTGCGGGCCCTGGACCAGGCCGACTCGGGCTGCCGCTCCCTGTGCCTCAAGATCCTCAAGGCCATATGCAAGTCCACTCCGGCCCTGGGCCGCCTCACTGCCAGCCAGCTCACCAATGTCATCCTCCACTTGGCCCAGGAGGAGGCTGACTGGTCCCCGGACGTGCTGGCCGACCGCTTCCTACAGGCCTTGAGGGGGCTCATCAGCCACTTAGAGGCCGGCGTTCTGCCCAGTGTCCTGAATCCCAAGGTGAACTTATTTGCAGAGCTCACCCCCGAGGAAATAGACGAATTGGGATACACTCTCTATTGCTCGTTATCCGAGCCGGAGGTGCTGCTGCAGACGTAGGGCAGGTGAAGGCCAACGCAGGTGTCGGGTGCTCAGGCCCCCGATTCTCCGTTAGAAACACTTGGCTACATAGTTGGTGCCTCACAGGGTCCCTAGGTGCCTCCTGTCTTGCTGGTCATCACCCTGGTCACTTCATGCTGATTAGAATGACTTTTCTGTCTCCTCTTTTCTCACCTTCCCTTTTGACTTTTGTTATCAAACACTGTGCTTCTCCCTACTCTTCCCTCCCCCATGCTCCAGGCTAGTTTTCCTTGAATGAATTGAGAAGGTGGAGCCCCGGCCTGAGCTGTGGGACCACTTGGTATTTTGCATTTTGGCCTAGGTCTGTTGTGTCGGCTGTGCCGCCTGCTCCTCTCCGGTGTCTGCTGTCTTTCCTGCCTGTTCACATCTTCTTTGTTGCTCTTTTTTCCTGGAGCGCATCTGCCTAATTAAGATGTTGCCTTGCAGTTGACTGTCAGTGAAGTTAGGATTGCATGTTTCAAACTCAACTCTGCAGGGAGTGCTCAGACAGTATTTAGGATTTCCGGGGATAAAGCTGGCAAAAAAGCTGGTCTTTGACCCAAGTTCCTGGAAAAGAGAAGCCCACCTCCACCTCTTGACCAATTCATATCCAGAAGGACCCAGAAGGTCTCCTGGGCACACTGTTGGCTGCCGCACAGGGGAGTGAGGGCTCACGATAAACTGGATGCAGAGTTATCCGGAGACTGTTTCTCAGTGGCCATCAGTGAGAGTGCAGGTGGGCGACCTGGAGGTGGCAGTGGGGTCTGTGGGCCTGATGTCTGTGCCTCACCTGGGGCTGCTCACATCCGGCACCGCTGGGTGCAGGTGTCAGAGACGGGGACAGAAGGGCTGCTGTTGGCCCCTCCCTGCCGTATTGCCAATGAGGACAAGGCCTTCAAGGACACAGTCAGTGCTCGAGGTTGACAGGCAGCTGAACATCAGTGACCACATTCCTCCCTGTCAGGCCTGCCTTTCTCGGATACTGCCTTAGTGCAAGAATGGGTCCAAGAGCCAGCCGTTCGATCCCCAGCGTGTGCCATAGGAACGTGAGGGAGTGTTTGCTGAACTCTGCAGGCATCGCCAGAGGCCAGAGGGCAGGCAGACATGCACAGACCTCCTCCCTCCATCCCGTCTCTCACCCAGCACCTGGGGAGATCGGTGCTACCCAGGAAGAGCACATGGCTAGAACACATGAGAGGGAGGTGGGTACTTCCCACATTCCTTCTTGTTTCCTGCTGCTAAAATTGCACTGTTTATTGCAATGTAAAAAGTATCCTGAGAGTGGGAAGGAATATTTAATATACAATGTCAGTGCATCTTGTTTTGTGTGTTTTCTTTCCTGTTTGTGGCAGGAGGCTGATGATAATTCTATTTCTGATCTGCCCATCCAGTATTTTGTTCTCCCATC
>SJYQ01035060.1:0-40086 GCA_006410935.1 Redunca redunca
GAAAGAAGAAAAGTGAAAGGCAAGGGAGAAAGGGAAAGATATACCCAACTGAATGCCAAGCTCCAGAGAACAGCAAGGAGAGATAAGAAGAACTTCTTAAGTGAACAATGCAAAGAAATAGAGGAAAACAATAGAATGGGAAAGACTAGAGATCTCTTCAAGAAAATTGGAGCATGTCATGCAAGGATGGGCATGATAAAGGACAGAAATGGCAAGGACCTACAGAAGCAGAAGAGATTAAGAAGAGGGGGCAAGAATACACAGAAGAACTATACAAAAAGCAAGTCTTAATGACCCAGATAACCATGATGATGTCGTCACTCACCTAGAGATGAACTTCCTGGAGTGTGAATTCAAGTGCGCCTCAGGAAGCATTACTATAAGCAAACTAGTGGAGATGACAGAATTCCAGCTGAGCTCTTTAAAATCACGATAAAAGATGATGCTGTGAAAGTGCTGCACTCAATATGTCAGCAAATTTGGAAAACTCGGCAGTGGCCACAGGACTGGAAAAGGTCAGTTTTCATGCTAATCCCAAAGAAGGGCAATGCCAAAGAATGCTCAAACTACCAAACAGTTGCTTTCATTTCACATGCTAGCAAAGTTATGCTCAAAATCCTTCAAGTTAGGCTTCAACAGTATGTGAACCAAGAACTTTTGGATGTACAAGCTGGGTTTCAAAGAGGCAGAGGAACCAGGGATCAAATTGCCAATATTTGTTGGATCATGGAGAAGGCAAGAGAGTTCCAGGAAAACATCTACTGTGGTTCATGCTTCTGCTGCTGCTAAGTCACTTCAGTCGTGTCCGACTCTGTGTGACCCCATAGATGGCAGCCCACCAGGCTTCCCCGTCCCTGGGATTCTCCAGGCAAGAACACTGGAGTGGGTTGCCATTTCCCTCTCTAATGCATGAAAGTGAAAAGTGAAAGTGAAGTCGCTCAGTCGGGTCCAATTCTAGCGACCCCATGGACTGCAGCCTACCAGGCTCCTCCGTCCATGGAATTTTCCAGGCAAGAGTACTGGAGTGGGGTGCCATTGGTTCATAGACTAGGCTAAAACCTTTGGCTATGTGAATCATAACAAACTGTGGGAAATTCTTAAAGAGAGGAATACCAGACGACCTTACCTGTCTCCTGAGAAACCTTTATGTGGGTCAAGTTAGAGCCGGACATGGAACAGCTGATTGGCTCAAAATTGGAAAAGGAGTACAACAAGGGTGTATATTGTCACTCTGCTTATTTAACTTATAGGCAGAGTACATCATGCAAAATACCGGGCTGGATGAGTCACAAGCTGGAATTGAGATTGCCAGGAGAAGTTATCAACAGCCCCAGATATGCAGATGATACTGCTCTAATGGCAGAAAGTGAAGAAGAACTAAAGAGCCTCTTGATGAAGGTGAAAGAGGAGAGAAAGAAAGCTTACCTGAAACTCAACATTAAAAAAACTAAGGTCATGGCATCCAGTTCCATCACTTCATGGAAAAAAGAAGGGGAAAAAGTGGAAGCCGTGACAGATTTTATTTCCTTGGGCTCCAGAATCACTGCGGACAGTGACTGCAGCCATGAAATTAAAAGACATTTGTTCTTTAGAAGGAAGCTATGACAAACTTAGACAGTGTATTATTTGCTATGGTTTTTTCCAGTAGTCATGTACGATGTGAGAGTTGGACAGTAGAAAGGGCTGAGCACCGAAGAATTGATGCCTTCAAACTTTGGTGCTGGAGAAGACCCTTGAGAGTCCTTGGACAGCAAAGAGATCAAATCCTAAAGGAGATCAGTCCTGAATATTCACTGGAAGGAGATGCTGAAGCTTAAGCTCCAATACTTTGGCCACCTGACGTGAAGAGCCAACTCACTGGAAAAGACCTTGATGCTGGGAAAGATTGAGGGCAAGAGGAGAAGGGGGCTACAGAGGATGGGATGGTTGAATAGTATCACCAACTCAATGGACATGAATCTGAGCAAACTCTGGGAGACAGTGAAGGGCAAAGGAGACTGGTGCACCTGCAGTCCATGAGATCACAAAGAGTCAGATACAACTTAGCAACCAAACAACAACAACATAAGTATATCCAAAATAATGCATGAGAAATACATTAATATTTTTCTGTTGATTATCTGAAGCTAAATTTTATCTAGGTGTTCTTTATTTTTTGTTTTGAATAAATCTGACAACCTTAGCTATGTGGCTAAAGCTGGCAGAGGTTACAGTGGGTTGGAGAAGGATTCCCTGATACAAAACCTTGCAACAGGTGGCTGTGGAGTTGCTACCTCTGGAGAACTTCAGAGAAGACGAAGAGAGAGGGTCATTCTGGAAAATGCCTCACCGTCTGCTTGGAGGTGGATGAGCTTCCAGTACTGTCCCCGCTCTGAGTCATTAACTGCAGGCCCTCGTGAGTCTGTGTTTTGAGGATCTGGCTGTATTTAAAGTACTGTGAACTCTGATCTCCTCCCCAGGTCTCAGGGGTTAAGCTCAGGACTTCATGGTTTCACATTAGAACTGTAGAAGTCCACTGCAGGTGGCCCTAAATGCCAAAGGGCCTGGAGAATAAAAGCAGAGGAGGGACAATTGCAACAGACATTAGCAGGAAGGGAATCAACTTCAAAATTAGTTTCCGCATATTGTACTCGAGTTTTTCATTGACTTTAATTGTTAAATTGGAAGTGGATTCCTCTGGAGGGAAAATTTTGATTTCAGGTTGTAATGAAATGACTATTTTTTTCCTTAAAAAAAGGTAAATTGCATATTTAAAGGGAAAATATTTTCCAGTGTAATAATGGCAATATTGAAAGTAAGTTGCCAAGCTTAAATGCAAAATGATTACAAGTATGTGTTTGCATTTGGCCCAGAGTTTCAAAACACCCAGTGACAGCTTAATTGAGCAGAACACAAGGCTCATAAACCTCTTTCCTCAATTTCCTACAGCAGCAGACAGCGCCTGTGCTTCTTGGCTGCCTGGGTTGTTTCAGGGCACACTGGAGCTGCTGAATTCATATCATAGGTATGATCCAGCTTCCTGTAAGCAAAAGCAGGTGGAGGAGTTGACATAAAGCTGAGCAGCGATTCCACAAGTGGCACAGGTGATCAGGTCGGGGAGGGGCAAATTGCAACGTAATGGATGGAACGAGTGTTTGCAGGGACATGTCAGGGAGGAGGACCCACGGAATATTCTAGAAGGTAGAACTCGAGTCTTTATATTTAGAATTAGCCTCTAGACTAATAACATAACAAGAGCACATTTCTGTGCATTGTGCTTCTTCCGTTGGGTGTCCATCTGTAAGCAGGAAGCCTAACAGGAAGCTTNCTAGATGAACCAGTCATAGTTCAGGTGCTGGTGAGAGAAGAGGGGCAGGCCTGTCCATCAGGCAGCTTGTGTGAGGCCTTTGAAGGGTGAGAGAGCTGTCTAATTAGTCTCTTACTCCTCCCAGGCTCACGTGAGCTGGCCTCAACTCTCCCACCCGAATATTCAAGGGGGCTTCTCCCCAACTCCAGGTCCTCTGCCCTGTTGTAGACATCAGGCCTTCTTGCCCTGACTCTCCAGAACTTTCTGTATCAGTCGAGCTTTTGTTCACAGGGTTCTCCTCCCTGTAGATCCTCCCACACCCTGGTGTTCTTTTGGGTCACTAGACTAAGCTAATTTGAAAGACTCATTCCCCCTGAATGTTGAGAATGAATAAAGCCTTCATGTCTAGCCATTCTGAATCATCTTTGTCCCTGTTAACACCATCATTGTCATCATATGTTTTGCTTTTAACAATTTCTTAATGACTTTAGGTTCCAGCAACCCAGGTGAAATAGACAAGCAGAGATTCTTGCTCCTGTCTACGTCATCCACCTATCCACCCAACCCTCTATCCATCCATCCACCTTACAAAGTTGGCACAATCATGGGGAAAGGCTACTGTGACAAAAGAATAAACATGAGCATTCATTCCATCTGAAATTGGCCATTTCCTTTCTAGATTTTTTACTAAATATATGCAGACATATACATCTATATATTTTTTCAAAGTTGGTACCACTTTTCAGAGAAAGCCTTGTTTGTTTTCATTTAATGACAGGTGACCACTGCTTCATGGGAAGATGAAACACATAGTCTTACAAGGAGTCATGGGGACAGATTCAAGTCTAAGAGTGAGAAAGATGGAGCCCATACAGGCCTGGATGGAAAGCCCGGCCCTTGTGCCTAATCACTAACAAGGTCTCCTTCCTCTGTCTGGGTCTCAAGGAGACACATCTGCAGAATGAGGGGATTGTCCCATTGATTTCCAGAAACTCTTTCAGCTTTTGTTTCTCTGTAACAGCTTTTATTTATAGAGAACTTACTGCAAATGAGCTGATTTAATTCCCACGAGCCTATGAATGGGTGCTATTTCCACCCTCATTTTAGAGCCCAGGAAGCTTAGGAACAGAGAGGTTGGGTACTTTCAAGGTCACACAGCAGGGCATGACACAATCAGGACTTGAACTCAGGTCTGTGTGACTTCAGAGCTTGTGTATTTGGTCACCACATCATACCATCTGCTGCATGTCAGTGGACCCAGGAGAGGACAGAGCATGCATGCTGTACTTGGGCTAGTAAAGACCTCGGTGCAGTGTCACCAGCATGTAGTTCAGAGTAAAGCAAGACAGATGCATCCTCCTAAACTAGCTGGGCTTAACCCCCAGAGCCTGTGGCATCACAGGGCATCCAGGACTGCTACCATTTCCTCTGCTGGGCAGGGCAGGCACGACACAGGCTCAGCTGCCCTCGGGGAAAAACCAGTGCTTTTACTCCAAACCAGGTGTCTGGGCCTCCCGGCTGTGTAGGTTTAGGCAGTGTAGTTCCCAGAGACCCAAACACTGTCCTGAGGCTCAGAGGTCACAGGGAGGGTTCATCCCTGGAAACTCCATCTATCCAGAGACTCCGGGTCAGGATCTGGCTGCCTCAACTGAAAAGTCACCCCTCCCTGTGAGACGAGCATCCCACGTGGAGCAGCAGGGCCACTGAATGCGGCAGGTCTCTGCGTTCTCAATTACTTATCTGCCCCCTGCCTCCCGCCACCCCAGTTATCCACATCATCTGGTTGGTCTTGGCGGCAGTGACCAGACAGGGAGACGGCACGCCACGGCTCCCAAAGCTCCCAGCGCACCCGCATGGGAACGGGAAGCCTCAGCCTTGCCTTCCCTCTGCCCCGTCCTCCTCTTCCACCACCTCCAGCACCTCAGTCTGCCTGCAATTGAACCCAGATGCCAGGAAATATCTTGGTTGTACTGCTGAAGTGAAAACATATGGGTCTGATGAAAACTCTTCTGTTACAGTTTCATTAGTATCTTCCCCGGAAACTCACAGATGGAGGGGAAGACCTCCGAGGCCAGCGTCTGGCACTCCATGTGCAGGAGGGCGGCACACACGTGCCCTGCTGTCTCGGAGAAGAATCCACGCAGGCTGCTGGGGGGCTGGAGAGGGAATGGGAGAAGGAACAGAAGGCCTTCCACCCACCCGCTCTGAGTCCTGTTTCTCTCCGCCTTCCCAAGAAACTCAAGATCCTAGATCCTAGTTCTGACTCTAATGCTCACTGACTGTGTGATGGTGGGCAAGTCACAACACCCCTCTTAGCCTCAGGTTCCTCATATGTAAAGTGATGGTAAGTGAAAGTGTTAGCACTCAATCGTGTCTGACTCTTTGCAACCCCGTGGACTGTAGCCCACCAGTCTCCTCTGTCCATGGGATTCTCCAGGCAAAAATACTAGAGTGGGTTTCCGTTCCCTTCTCCAGGGAATCTTCCCGACCAAGGAATTGAACCCAGGTCTCCTGCATTGCAGGTAAATCCGTTACTGAACCATCAGGGAAGCCCAAAATGATGATAAAAATGTCTTTTTCTCAGAGTTGTTGCAGTACAGCCAAGGTACTTCGGAGAGTGGACAATAGTCTGAGAGTGCAATTGACTGATGAAGCAGACCCCCCACCTCCACCAAAGCTGTGAGAACCAAAACCTTGTGTGACCCATTTGGCAGCAAAACTTGAGCTAAACGGACATGAGACTACTCATTGAAATTATGTGTCCTCGTTGGTATGAATATCCATATATTTTGCCCCCCAAATATTATTATGTTTGATCTTGAGGTGCTGCCCCAGTCCCTGCTAGGAGTTTCACATGTTTAGATAGACATTTCAAACCCCAAATGTTCTGAAGGCTGGAACACATCCAGCCACAAGGGTTTGGGGTAGGGGTTTGCCAACCTGTTTTTAGAAATGAAGGGGAAATTCATTTGTGATTTTAGGGGATTTTTTTTTTAAAAGGTCTAGGGTTGTGCTGGATTTGAGGTCTTTTTTTCAAAAGCTCCCCCCTCTGCCCGCATTTCCCAGGTGTTAGCTGTGACCCAAGAATAATTAATCAGGATTCTGTCAAGCACATACTAAGTATCAGGCACCGTACATACAATATTTTATAAGTATTAAAATATTGTATTAAAGTATTGTAACCTCCCCACAGGCCTGTGAAACATTTCTGTGATTTTCACGTTTTACAGATGAGGAAATGGGGGCTTGGAAGGTGGGTGACTTGCTCTTACAGGCAAAGCTGATAAGTTGTTTAGTCACCAAGTTGTGTCCGACTCTTTGTGACCCCATGGATTGTAGCCCACCAGGCTCCTGTGTCCATGGGATTTTCCAGGCAAGAATACTGGAGTGGGTTGCCATCTCCTTCTCCAGGGGATCTTCCTGGCCCAGAGGTTGAACCCACATCTCTCACATTGGCAGGCGGATTCTTTACCATGGAGTCACCTCGGGTGCCCAGGCTGATAAGAGGCGGATTCAAACCTGGTCTGACCAACTCCAGAGTAAGTGCCTCAGGGTACCATGAAATCGTGGAGAGAAGAAGAGGGGTGACATGCAAGGACAAGCTCCTGGAGAGGGTGAGGGATACTCAGCTCTGCCCTCTAGCTGAAGCGCGTTCTTCCCAAGCCCAGACCTACATGTCTTTCCCATGCCCACCTGGTTCTTTCCCTTCTCCAGCAGGGACCACCACCTCTAATCAAGCCTGAAGCCATGTCTTCTCTTTCCTCAGCGGTGAGGGTGTAAGCTCCCAGATTCTCCTTGGTCCTGTCCTGTTGGCCATGGTTCTCAGTTTTCTTATCCCACCACATGGACCCCATAAATTCCAGACATCTCATCTTGGAGTGACTGAACAGGCTGAACAAGGTCCAAAGCAATGGACTGCTTAGGCATAAGGCGCTACAGACCACCGCCAGGGTAATAGGAGCTGCTCTGGGGGAGCATCAGGCTGAGATCTCCCTGGGGACATCTTGCCTCTGGACCATTTACTCAGCTGCCCCCAGTTGCCCTCAGTGTCTCCTTTCTCTGTAGATCCAGCTCCACTGGGAGTAGTCCGGGCCTGGGTTTGGCTTTGTTTTTACATTACACAAGGGGATCATGAACATATTCTCATCAGAAAAAAAAATACAAGTGTACAAAGTAAACAATAACAGTTCTACTTTACCTCCGCCCTCTTAAACCTATTCTCTCCCCAGGGTAACTACTGTTTACAGTTCGGTGTGTATCATCGCTGTCCATCTTCTTGGTGTTTATTTGTGCATATTTATCATTTGGACTTGTTTGCGGCATTTTATATACACATCTCACATAGTGTACTGTACTTCGCTTTTTTTCCTGCTTACCATATGTTTTAAAGATCTTCCCATGTCAGGTCATATAAGTCTGCCTCATTCATTTTAACTATTGCCTCACGGCTATCCCATGGATGTCCGAGGGCTTACATAAACACTCCTCCGCTGATGAACACATAGGTCTTCTGCAGTGAACATCATGTGTTGGTATTATTGTACCCCTGGGTGATTACTTTCTGTAACAGGAATTGCTGCATCCAAGAGTGTGATAGTTTTTGTTTTTGCTAGGTTCTGCCAAATTGCCCTCTAGATGGCTGAATCAATTTAGCATCTCACTAATCCCCTGGGCAGCAAGAGATCACACCAGTCAATCCTAAGGGAAATCACCCCTGAATATTCATTGGAAAGACTGATGCTGAAGCTGAAGCTCCAATACTTTGGCCACCTAATGCAAACAACTGACTCATTGGAAAAGATGCTGATGCTGGGAAAGATTGAAGGTAGGAGGAGAAGAGTGCATGAAAGGTGAGAGGGTTGAATGGCATCACCGATTCAGCGGACATGAACTTGGGCGAACTCTGGGAGATTGTGAGAGGCAAGGAGGCCTGCACACTGCTGTCCTCCCCTGTGGACAAACAGTCAGACACAGCTTAGTGACTGAACAACAAAATCCCATTTTGCAGTCAGAGGCAGGGGTCCTCTTGGCTGACCGGTCTAGGACTCCCTAGCAGGTGGCTCTGAGATGGCTCATTTCCCCTCTGGGGAAGTTCTCTGGCAGCAGTGTGAGAAGGTGGACTCTAGCTATGCCAGGGTCATAGAAGGGTAATCAGTATAATAACGTGATTACACGGAGAAGGCAATGGCACCCCACTCCAGTACTCTTGCCTGGAAAATCCCAGGGACCGGGGAGCCTGGTGGGCTGCCATCTATGGGGTTGCACAGAGTCGGACACGACTGAAGCGACTTAGCAGCAGCAGCAGCATGGTTACAAGCAGGGGATTTGGAGCCATTAAGACCCGAGTTTGAGTCCTGCTCCATCATCCATGAGCATTGTGATCTCCAGCAAATATAACTTCTCTGAAGCTTTTCATGTGAAGAACAAGAGTAACAATAACTAATCATATTGACAGATGGCCTAAATCTTAAGCCAGATGATACATACGTGTAAAGCACTTAGCAGTCTCTACATATAGTAAATGGCAATGAATGGAACCTGGCACTTTATACTGACTCTGATTGCTAAGATTTGGGTCCTGTTACCCAAAACACAGCCCTCTTTCCTCTAGGGTGTCCTCATATCTGTGTTAGCCACTGAGCCCTGCCCCAGTGCGGGCACAGTGTTGGCTTGCTGCTGGCCCGTGTCTGCAGCATGCAGAGGTCAGAGCCCACGGGGAGTGGGGGATAGCACCCAGCAGGCAGGATGAGCAGTTCTGGCCTTCTGGCCTCCTGGCCTCCTGGCTAGGAGGGCAGACAGGACACACCTGGATAAACACCAGTAAACAGAGGTGGGGGATCTTACAAACAGACCTGTGCCAGTGCAGCTTCTCCGGGATAAACACACCGGAGCCACGTCCCCAGGTGGGAGCAGAGGGAGATGTGGAGTGTGTGTGGGTTGTAGGTGGGGGCAGGAGGTGGTGGCAGAGAGTGCAGCCAGACAGATGGCACAGCCTGGAAAGGTGAAGTGGAGGACAGAAGTGGGGTGTAGGGGGTTACCCAGAAGGTGGCTGTGCTCCTGGCACCCACTGTGGAGACGAGGATGCCCTGGGCTAGTTGCCACCACGGTCCTCAGTTCAATTCCCAACCCACCTCTTGGCAGCTTGGCCTTAGGTAAATCTTCCTCCTTTTCTGGACTGTGGTTTGAGCATCTTAAAATGGCTTATGTGGGGGCTGCTGAACTTGGTTATCTAGAATCTTTTCCAGCATGAAACTTCTAGGAATTACTGCCCCATAATAACATCCCTGCTATGACCAGTCTCATCTTGAATTTGAGTCACTGTGGCCATCACTCTAATCTCTCCAAAGTGCCAGCACTTAATACTTTATAAACTATGTTCACATCTGTTTCTTCATCTACTTCTGCCCTATAGCTTTGGATGCAGGTGAAGCTGAAATTCAGATCTCATTCTACATGAGATTACATGAGGGACCTGGGGCTCACTAAGATGAAACCACTTACAGGAGGCTGGCATCCTGCCTCTCCAGATGCCAACTGAGCGGTCCAAGGTGCAGAGAGTGGGTCAGACTGAACCACTCAAAGTCCCCACACACACCACCAGCAAAAGACATCTGGCTCTGGTCACACCCACCGTGTCAGGCTCTTTGCCCAAATCACTTTGTCTAATCCTCATAGCCACACCAAGGTAGGTGCAGTCATGATGCCCACTGTACAGATGAGGAGTGGGAGCTCAGAGAGGTTGAGTTAGTGCCCAAGGTCACGTAGCTGGTGAACAGTACAGCTGAGCTTCCCAAGGCCCCACAAGTAGACCTCACCTCTCCTTTGCTGCTCTTGCCAGAGGGGGAGCTCACACCTTCACTAACATCTGAGAGCTTCACTCACCATCTATTTCACTTTAAACCATTCTCAAGGTCCTGTTCCCTTGCCATCTCCTCCAGGAAGCCCTCGCTGACCATTCCTGCCACTCCCAGGTGTTCGTCCTTTTCTCTTTCCCCAGCACACACTTTTGACCTTCCCGTCTGTGTCTTCCTGGTGCTCTTAATCATGCTCCAGTGGGTAGAAAGGGGATTCTCCTCCTCTCCAGCTGGAACTTGTCATTGTAAAGCGGGATTTGCCATTTTCTAAATAAATATATTTTAATGTAATGGTAAAAAGAAATACCTGTTTTTATAACAATGAAAACCGTAGAGAACTATTAGGCTAGTGGCTCACCTCTCTGTAACCCTACAGTATAAAGTAAGACCAATCATTTCACAAACGTGAAGCACTATCTTAGTTTGGGCTCCCCAAGTGGAGAGTGAAAAAGTTGGCTTAAAGCTCAACATTCAGAAAACGAAGATCATGGCATCTGGTCCCATCACTTCATGGGAAATAGATGGGGAAACAGTGGAAACAGTGTCAGACTTTATTTTTGGGGGCTCCCAAATCACTGCAGATGGTGACTGCAGCCATGAAATTAAAAGACGCTTACTCCTTGGAAGAAAAGTTATGACCAACCTAGATAGCATATTCAAAAGCAGAGACATTACTTTGCCGACTAAGGTCCATCTAGTCAAGGCTATGGTTTTTCCTGTGGTCATGTATGGATGTGAGAGTTGGACTGTGAAGAAGGCTGAGTGCCGAAGAATTGATGCTTTTGAACTGTGGTGTTGGAGAAGACTCTTGAGAGTCCCTTGGACTGCAAGGAGATCCAACCAGTCCATTCTGAAGATCAGCCCTGGGATTTCTTTGGAAGGAATGATGCTGAAGCTGAAACTCCAGTACTCTGGCCACCTCATGCGAAGAGTTGACTCATTGGAAAAGACTCTGATGCTGGGAGGGATTGGGGGCAGGAGGAGAAGGGGACAACAGAGCATGAGATGGCTGGATGGCATCACAGACTGGATGGACGTGAGTCTGAGTGAACTCCGGGAGTTGGTGATGGACAGGGAGGCCTGGCGTGCTGTGATTCATGGGGTCGCAAAGAGTCGGACATGACTGAGCAACTGAACTGAACGACCGAACTGAGAAGTCAACTCTGAGATAAGGTTGTGATTTATTTGTGAGGTTTATGTGGGAATGGTTTATCAGTAGTTGAGTTGGAACATGAGACAGGGAGTGGAAGACAGCCAGGAGAGGGTGTGTTTCCAGCAGGTGACTGTTATGGGCAACTGGGGTTCCATCTTCCTGGAGAACTCAGGGAAACAATTAGGACCCATGACATAGAGTTACCTCCCTGCAAGGGTGAGGGACCTGGTTGTTTAACTACAACTCTATCAGTCACTGGTGGAGAGCTACTCCCAGAGCTGGCTCCAGTGGCTAGGGAGAAATCCCAGGCAAAGAGATACAGGTGCTGGAGGGCATGGGAGCTGTTGATGGGGCACCAAGAGAGCTGCCACAAGTACCTGCAGGTACCTGGCTCCTGGTAGCACAGCAGTGAAGGAGGTAGACCAGGTCTCTACAAACAAGGAACTCATAACCCTCTTGTAGACATAATAAGGAAAAACTACGGAGCAGATGGGGCTTCCCAGGTGGCTCCACCGGGAAAGAATTTGGCTGCAATGCAGGAGACCTGGGTTTGATCCCTAGGTCAGGAAGATCCCCTGGAGAAGGAAATGGCAACCCACTCTAGTATTCTTGCCTGTGAAATCCCCTAGACAGAGGACAGAGGACAGAGGAGCCTGGCAGGCTATAGTCCATGGGGTTGTAAGAGTCAGACATGGCTTAGCAACTAAACCACCACCACAAACAGATATCAGTGTAAAGGAGAGAGAAGCTCCCAGGTCTGAAGTCAGATGGCCAGGATCAGAATCCCAAGTCTGCCACTAGTTTCGAGCCAGTTATTTAGTTCTCGATGGAGCTCAGGTTTCTCATCTATAAGACAGAAATTATAGAAGTAGAAACATCTTGGAATGATTTTGAATTTGTTAAAATTAATGCATACAAAACACTCAGCGCAAGACTCATCATCCGCTGAGGTTCAGTCCCTCAGCCATGTCCAGCTTTTTGTGACCTCCCTGGACTGCAGCACAGCAAATTTCCCTGTCCTTCACTCTCTCCCTGAGTTTGCTCAAACGCATATCCATTGAGTTGGTGATGGCATCCAGCCATCTCATCCTCTGTCACCTCCTTCTCCTCTTGCCCTAAATCTTTCCCAGCATCAGAATTTTTTCCAGTGAGTCAGTTCTTCATATCAGGTGGCCTGTATTGGAACCTCAACTTCAGCATCAGTCCTTCCTATGAATATTCAGGGTTGATTTCCTTTAATATCGACTGATTTGATATCCTTGCAGTCCAAGGGACTCCCAGGAGTCTTCTCCAGCACCACAGTTTAAAAGGACCAGTTCTTTGGTGCTCAGCCCTCTTTATGGTCCAACTCTCACTTCCATACATGACTACTGGAAAAATCATAGCTTTGACTAGATGGACCTTTGTTGGCAAAGTGATATCTCTGCTTTTTAATACGTCATAAAGTGCATTCAGTGTTACCATCATCATTCATTAGACATTATCTATGTCCTTAGACTATAAAAGAGGGCCTTGCCTGAGCCTGGAGTTCCACTTTCACAGAGGAAAGGAAGGCTTCCAAGGCTAGTGCAGGGGACCAGTCCTGCCAAGGCATTCTGATGGCCTTGCACTTGTCACACAGACCACCCAGCAAAGGCCTGACCCACAGTTATCTAAGTTTCAGTGGAACATGTAAGCATTTAGCTGCTAATGGGAGGGAAGATAGGAGTCTCAGTGTGGGTCTGGAGGACTAGTGGGGACGGGAGAGGTGCCCAAAGTGCCCTCTGACCCTAGGCTGGGCCCATCCTGTCAACTAGCAGGAAGAGAAGGGAAGCGGAACTGGGGCCCGATCCGTTTTGTTCACACAGCCCTGGTCCTTGCTCTGGAGATCGGTGCTGAGGAAAGAGGGAGCTGCCCTCCCCTGGCCCCTCCTGCCAGTGTCCCCAGAGCTGTGGTCGCTGGTGGTCCCTGGCGGCCAGGCTGCTGCCGGCAAGTGCTTCGCACAGCTGCCGTGCACAGCAGCCAGACTCCGAGGCAGCTCCCCGGCCGAGGGAACATTCCAGGACAGATTGGACTCATTAAGCACTCTCTGCTCCCAGCTCCTGGCAAAAGCCTGGATTCAGACCCAGGCCCTATCCTGCTGCCAGCCTTTCTCTCGCTCCCCTTAATAGCCTGTGAGCCTCGTGGGGGGAGGGGACAGGATGTCGCTCAGCCCCTCAACATCGCTTCCTTTCTCTAGATGTTTTTCCCTCTTCTCCCCGTGGTTCCTCCTCCTGCTGCTCAGTGTGAAACGAGCCACGACAGCCCCAGCCCCTGGAAGGCGATGAAAGGAAAGCTGGGTTCTGGTGCCGAGTCTGCTGTGTGATTCTGAGCAGGTCACCTAACCTCTCTGGGCAGCTGTCTGTTTGGACTGTCAGCAGGAACTCCTGGTCCCCACCTTCCCCACCACTTTGTGGAGATGAGGAAAGCATGTCTGGAGAGCACTGATGTGGGAAAACGGAGGCTCCCGGGGGCTGGAACACATGCTATCTAGAGGGGTCAAGCCTTGGTCATCTCAGAGCACGCTGAAGCAGAGAACTGAATATCAGAGGCATCCAGTGAACCAGCCTCGCTTTACAAGTAGGGAAACTGAGGTCCAGCCAGCGACCAGGCAAGCTGGGGTTGGAAGCTGGCCTTCTTCGCACTGTACCACCTTGTCATTTGAAGAAGATGATGATGATGAGACACACGACTTTTGAGCATTTGTGGGCCAGACCCTAGTCTTCATCACTTTCCATGGGCCTGTCTGTTCATCCTTATGAGGTGGCGTTAGTAGCATCCGTCAGAAGTGAGACTGGAATGGTGGGTATGGCTATGTCAGAAATCTGTTTGCTTAAACAGCACTTTTTTTTTTTATCCTGGGCCCAGAAACTTCTGAGGATGCTTTGCAGACATAGAAGGAAAAATTATCTTTCAGGACCTAGGGGTATGCTGGATGAGAGAAAGGCTTAGAGATGTGTGCTGGGCCCCGAGGGGCACGGCCACCCTCTGGGCCCAGTGTGGCTGGGACGGGGGCACGAAGGGATGGCCACTTCTCCCACACTCGCTTCTCAGCTTGTGCTGGGGACACAAAGCAGGGTGGGAAGTCTCCCTCGGAGTGGGAGGCAGGTGCCGGCACTTGTGCCAGGGGAGGCGAATGGACCTAGGGGGTATCACCAACTCAGGTGTAACTTCCGACTTCAGCCTCCACTAGCTTTGCAACCCTGGACACATGAGAACATATCTAAGCCTGTTTCCCTGTCTGTAAAACAGCCTGTATTCAGCATTTAACGCTGGAGAGACTTGGAATAAACCGCTGATAGACTCAGTGCGGCAAGCCAAGTTCTATGGTAAAGGCACTGAACAAAGGACGGGGGGTGCGCTGAGCTCAGCCTGGGGAGGGAAACTTGACCCCAGCAGAGGTTAGCCAGCAAGAGGGCAGGGAGCAGGCGGTGGGACCTCTCCAGTCCCTCCAGCACCCTCCCAGTAGAAGCTGGCGTCTGCCCAGACACCTCTTGGCCAGGGGCTCCAGGGGGCCCAAACCCATCCTAGCTCAGGCCAGACAGGCTTTGACAGAGGCCCCCCCACCCCCACCCCCCACTTTCTCCTCCTAACAATGTCCTTCTCCCAGCCAACGGCAGTGAGAGGTGGGCCGGGGGGCTGACAGCGCCAGAGAGACTTCCCATCTCCCTGCCCCGCCCTTCAGGTTTGGGTGTACCCCGTGGTCTTCCTGCCTGACGGGTTCACTGGCCATGAGGTAGTGATGGAGTTACACAGCCTCCTGCTTCCTGGGCCTCTGGGAAGAGGGACACGGCAGCTCAGGTGGCTCTGCGCCTTTGTCCTTGAGCCAAGCAGCCCCTCAAGGGGACAGAGCTGAGTCAAAGAAGAACTCTTCTTCAGGCAAGGCCCCCAGCACAGGGCCCTGGCCTCAGGGTCATTCCCAAGGTGCTGAGAAACCCACTATTCTCCCCCCACCCACCCATCTTAGAAGAAAAGAGCCTCTCCCAACATGGGCACATGCCCGTGTGCGTGTGCGTGCATGTTCGTACTTGTGTGTGCATGTGTGTGCCTGAGAGTGTGTGCGTGGGTGGGGAGGGGTCTGGAGCCGAGGGTCCAGAGTGAGCTGCCGACCTCTCCCCTCTCTTCTGGCGGGAAGAAATTGAACAACAGTGGGCGCAGGGAGCTGCTGCGATGGGAGCAGGTGCAGGCTGTCCTTGCCCCCTTCTCCTCTTTGATTTTTTTGGGGTACCAGGGAATGAAAGTGAGGTGTGAGAGCTAGGAGGTTCGGAGAACACTCAAGGGTGGTGGGCGAGGGCTGTGTAAGACCCCCGGGGCTAGCTCAGCACTTCTGGACACACCATCTATGCATGCGGGGCAGGAGGCCAAGGTCTTGGTCCTGGAATCCCAGCGCCGCACTCTCCCGAGGCAGAGGTGACATCCCTGTCTCTTCTGACAGCCACGGAATCCCTACCCTTTCAGTTCAGAGTCTGGTAGTTTACTGCCAGGGGAAAAAAGGAACAAAAAGGGAAGAAAGAGGAAATTCCATTATAAACTCTTGATCAAACCGCAAGCCTCCTCCCTTCCTTCCACCTTCCCCTCCCTCCTTCCTTCTGTCTTTCTTTTCTTCTTTATTTCTCGAGTAGAAAGACCCAGGGAATGTAAACAAAGAATCTCCTAGCACAAATCAGGCTGCCTTGTTCCCAAACCCCAGGAAGAACATGTTTTCCTGGAAGCTGGAATCTGAGAGCTCTGCATGGCCAGCTGGGGCCAGGGGCTCGGACAGGGATGTGATCAGGGCACAGAATCAGTCTGTGGGCTTCCTATGGAGCTCTGAAATAGCTGCCACTTAGGTTCAAATGTGCTACCTGAAGGAGGGTCCCAGAGAAGCCAGAGGGGTCCTCTGAGGTCACCTGGAGCCAGGGTGCCCTGGGAGCTGATTTGCTAAAAAATGGGTCTCAAAGAGCAGGATGAGCCTTGCTGTCTGCAGAGTCCTTGGCCTCTTCTGGGAAGGTCCTTCCGACCTGCAGATGACTCCATCACGTGTACATCGATGCACAAAGCCCCCCTCCAAACATTCTGCCCACTAATGGCTTTGTTTTCTTCTGAAATGAAACCCCTAACAAGAGGCAAAGCCCCAGCCATATCAGTCACTTACACTTGAATATAAATGGGTCATCTGACCCTTTTCCAAGGGCGAGGTGTGGATACAAGGAAGGGAAAGAGCATGAGAATGCTGGGTCTCCAATAGGGGTCACCTGAGGGGGAATGACCCAGAAAAGGCAGGGGAAGATCAGGAGTGTTCTCAGACGTCATACTTTAGGATGGGGCCAACACTTCCTTGAATAAAATTAAGGCTTTGCAAGGTCATGCCAAACCAGAGATCAGAAAGTCTACCTTCTCATGAACAGTGTGTGTTGAGAAAGGCAGAGGTTACAAGTCCTGGTGCTAGGTATATATCAAGTGCTACCTCCGTGGCATTTTATGCAATCCCCACAGTGCCTTTGTAAGGCCAAGACCACTCACCCCATGTGACCAAAGAGGGAATGAAGAGGCAGAGAACAAGTTGGAGCAAGGGGCAGAGCTTTGGGGGAATGTGGACTCGCGTCTGCAGCTTTCAGAGGACCTGCCTTTGCTACCACAGCCTGCAGCCACCTGTGGTGTGCTCTGGCTGTTTTGGGGCACAAGTGTGTCAATTCCAAGGCTCAGAGCTCAAGGCTCTAAGGCTAGAGGTGGGAAGTGATCTGACCAAGATCATGCAGAGAAATACCAGCACACGTGCAAATGCTTGGTTCAGTGTCTTGCACATATTGAGGGCTGGATAAAATATGCGCCGTTATCATCATCATCATTATTATTATTCCATAGGGATGGAACAAATATCCAGCCCAAACACTATCACAGCATATCAGGATGTCAGGGCTGGAGGCACCCTCTAAAGCAGATCCCCCAACATGGCCATCCCCCTGTGACAGAAGACTGAGGTCCATTTATGGGAAGTGATTTGCCTAATGTCACATGCACTTGTACTAAGTCGCTTCAGTCCTGTCTGACTCTTTATGACCCTTTGGGCTGTAGCCCACCAAGCTCCTCTGTCCATGGAATTCTCCAGGAAAGAATACTGAAGTGGGTTGCCATGTACCTCCTCCAGGGAATCCTCCTGACCCAGGGGTCGAATCCACGTCTCTTATGTCTCCAGCGTTGGCAGGCAGGTGCGCCATCTGGGAAGCCCCGCCTAAGGTCACATAGGTTACTAAATAATGTGCAAAGTTGGCACCAAACCCCAGCCTGCTGACTCCATGACCAGCACCCTTTCCATTCTCTTTTGCCCAGCTTTTCTGGTGGAGTGGACTCAACAAAGCCCCTTAAATCCCTGTCCTAGGCCTCCCTTCTTGTCCAGCTCCTGTCCCCAAGACAGCATCAGAAGCTGATTTCACTCTGAACCATGGGGCCTGGAATGTGCAGAGGGACCTCCCCAGGCCATGTGGCTGGAACAACATCAAGAGACACAGACATCAAGAAGAAGCAGGCTCCCCACTTGAACCTAGTTCCCATAGCTTCCCAGACTCCCTTGGGCCCATGCCCATGGCTGGGTTTGTGGGGATCTGGGGAAGCCAGAGGTTAATGATGACAGGTGAAGCATCCATTGGGCCTCCAGCACCAGACAACGAGCTCCCTTCTCAAGATCAGGCTGTGGAAGCTGGCCCACAGTCCAGGGTCTGGTCTAGGAGTCCCATCACAGGGCATTTGGCACCAGAGGGAAGTAGGAGTACAGATGGAACATCCCTGCTTGGACCTGAAATCCCGTCTCTAGCTGGATCTTCTGCCTTCCTTGCCTTCCTGCCTCTCCTCTCTTGCTACCACTTTACATTCATCAAAATTCTAGCCTGGTGACACAGGAGCTCACACCTGTGACTAAGGGCACAGCAGAAGGAAGCCGTGGTTATCAGCAGACTGGCCTGTAGGCAGTGAAGAGGTCAGCTCACTTAATTGGGGAACCACCAGCCCTGAGGACTAGTCCAAGTCTGGCCACAGTGTCCCAAATGACCTTTGGTAAGTCACAACAACACATTGGGCGGTTCCTCTGCCCACAGCTCCTCTAAAGGCTCTTCCAGGCCTGATAGTCTTGTGTTCTTTCATGGTGCCTGCCAGCAAGGCTCAATGGAGAACAAGAAACTAAGCATTCACCCTGTGCTATGCAGCCACTAAGTGTTCAGTACTTTACCCTGACCTTTTGGAAGGAAGGTGTATCAGTTAGCTATTGCCACAATACTGTTGCATAACAAGAGCCCCAAACTCATTGGCTTGCCACACTGATCGTCTATTCTAAGGGAGGTTGACAGAGGTTCAGGTGGTCTCAGCTGGGCTTGTCTTACACTACTTCTTGCTGCAGGTTTGTGGGGATGAGTCTGCTCTTTGTGCCCATCATCCAGCGGAGGCGGGGTGGGGGTGATTGGGCAGAGCACTGTTCCTCCCATGGACGTGGCAGAGGTGTACGAGGGAAGCAGAAACACACGAAACTTCCTAAGAAGTCAGTGCCTCGGCCAAAATAAGTCACACGACCTCACCCAGAGTAATGAGGCAGAGAGAAGAGCTCTACTGGGGTGAGCCCATGCCAAGGCTTGGCTGCCAAGGAAACCTGTCAGCCAATTCAGCATAAAAGGAATGATTCAGCTTCCTTTATAGGGAGGTTAAATTATTTACCCGACTTTCTCTATCGCACAAACTGAATACAAATATTTCCCTTCCCTTCTGCATCTAAGGATTGAAGATTTGAGATTCAGCCCTTCCTGCATGCATGCCCACTAACTCGCTTGAGTTGTGTCTGACTCTTCGAGACCCCATGGATCATAGCCCACTAGCCTGCTCTGTCCATGGGATTCTCCAGGCAAGAATACTGGAGTAGGTTGTCATGCTCTCCTTCAGGGGATCTTCCCAACCCAGTGTCTTCCTTCCACAGGAAATTTGGCTTGTAAGAACTCGACAGGAAAGGGTAATGGATAGTCCAAAGGAGTGACTGTCTAATAGTGGAATTTTGTTAAGCATAGCCACTAGGGAAGAAGGGATTATCAGACATCCACATCTGTAGTCACTCTCTTCATGGATGCTTAAGTCCATCCTGATTATCATGGCCTGGAAAAGTTTTCCAGCAGTTTCTCAGATCCATGCCATGCTCTTTTCACATTTTCTCTTGCTAAGCCATGATTCTTTGCTTCTCGAAACATAATACCTCTTCCGAGAGAAGTACTATGGAAACCTCACCACAAATACACTCCCGTCCCTGATTGTACCCAATTAAAGGAAGCTGGTGGAAAAACGATTTTAAGGAAACATAGCTTTATTATTTTTAAGTTAATCCACTTGCTCAAGTGAACTAACCACTAAGCATTCCACAGAGCTGGTCTGTAGGGGACCTGCTGTAACGGATTCATTGGGTGATCCATTAGTTACTAAACATTTATTGCACAACCACCATGGTCCAAGGGCTGGGGATTCAAAGCTGAGTAAATCCCAGCATCTGCCCTCCAGGAGCTCAGTCTGGAGGGGGAGACAGACACATAACCATGATTTTAAAGCAGAGTGGATTGGAAAAGACCCTGATGCTGGGGAAGACTGAAGGCAAAGGGCCGCAGAGGATGAGATGGTTAGATAGATAGCATCACCGACTCTAAGGACATGAATCTGAGCAAACTCTGGGAGATAGTGAAGGACAGGGAAGTCACAGACATTACTGAGTGACTGAACAAGGGTGTGATGAGAGTGATGTGTATGGAGACTGCTGGAGCACAGAACAGGGCAACTGTACAAGTGTGGAGACTGGGGTTACTAGGGAAGATTTCTAGAGGGAGGAAAAGCGGACTTCCTACTTGGATAGGATGAATAGATGCTTGCGGTGGTAAAGTTGGAGGGTGAGATAGAGCTGTCAGGGGACTTCTCAGCTGGGGCACAGCATGTACAGAGTCTCACAAGGGAGAAAAAGTGGGATGACTAGAGAAACTGACCACAAATTGGTGTCCCTGGGATGTAGTATGACATTGCAGGTGAGGTAGTAAGAGCTGGGTCTAGAGTCGTCAGCAGAAGCCAGATCCTGGAAGCCCAAAATCCCTGGTAAGGGTTTGAACTTCATCATACAAACAAGGGTTGGGGGACATTCAAAAGTTCTGAACATGGAAATGATACAAACAAATCTGTGTTTCAGAGAAAAAGAGACAGCATGGAGGATGTGCTGGAAGCAGTGGGATTGGCAGGGACAGACTGGGAAGGAAGTGGCAGGGCCTCTCCCTGGTAGCAGGAGGAGGAATGGAGGGGAGGAGATGTTTCTGAGAAATGCTTAGGGACAGAATTTGTAGGACCTGGTGGTTTATGGATATAAAAGGAAAGAGGGAGAAGAGAAATGGCAGAATCACAGTTAGATTTACAGCTTGGGTTACAGAGCACATGGTGGTCCCTTCAACTGAAATTGAGAATTCTGAGGGAAAGCAGTTTAGAAGGAGAAAAAACAGGATCAGTGTTTGATGTGGAGTTTCAGGAGCATGTGGGTGGGACACCAGTGGAGAGACAGCAGGCAGCTTGCCCCTGTGGAGGAAGATCGGGGCTGGAGGCAAAGATCTGACAGGCGTGCACGTTAGAAAGCACAGAGGAGGGGTGGGCTCGTCCGTGTGCTCATCAGGACACTCCAGGCTTCAAGGAACAGAACATACACTGAAAAGCGGCTACAACAAACAAGGGCATTTCACTTAATTTAGTTATTTCACTTAATAAGTTTAGGAGGTCGGTCTTGGGCTTCTTCTCAATATGTCATCAAGGATCCAGAACTTTGCATATCTTAGCTCTGCCAACTTTGTCCATCCATAACCGTGTGTCCCACAGTAACATGAAGATAGATGAGGTTCCCAAAGGGCTTGGAACTCAAGGGAAAGAGGGTAGAAAACACTTGATGAACAAATGTCACACCTGCCTTTTGCTGTGTTTGGAAAGAGACAGGAAAGGGATAGACTCAAGGAAGAACTGGCTGGTTGATGAGCAGGAATAACAGGCAATTCGATGTCTACTCATTAGTGCTTGTGGGGGTGGAAGAGACAATGGCTTCTTAACCCTAAATAGTAAAAGGTTAAATCGAAAACTACTTTGAGTGAGAAAGGCTGATGAAAACTTACCCTGTGTGGATTTCTGCTTTGGGCTATGGTGAAGTAACAGATATTGGATGAAACCCCACCTACCATCAACAAAGAGAAAAGTGGGGAAATTATATGAAACATCTGTTTTCAGACGTTGGATAACCAGCAGAATAAGATTGTGTTCCCCGAGAGAAGGAAAACAAATGAGATGAATTCTATGATCAAGCTGACTTTTTGCCTAGAGGCATTTACCAGACCATAGCCTGGGAAAGGGGGACCCAAGCCCCATAGAAGTCTCACTGTTTTGAGGAGACAGAGATCAGAATTCAGAGAATGGAGGCAGCTGGAATTGGCAAAGAATGATACTGGAGAAGAGGGAATTATGCAGAAAAAGAGCTTGAGAAAATCACACAGAAGTCCTTGTGAGCTCTTTTGGCTAAATACTAAACTGTGCGTGTACATAGTGGGGCTCCATGAGACTGGCCAAAGAACAAATAGTGGAGAAAGAATAAGTACTGGGAGTTGTAAACTGAATGACTCTCTGAGCTCAAGCAGTTGGGAAATGTTCAAGTTCAGGACAACCAAGGTGGAGAGACCTCATTGAGCTCCCAGTGTATTTAGGGGAAACTTCAGAAAGGCCACACCTTAAGAGTAGAGCTAAGCTAGTCTACTAACTAGTCTACCAACTACTCGCTCAACTGGTTTAACTAGCCCTGGGGTGAAAGCTATTATAGACTCATCATGCTGCTGCTGCTAAGTCGCTTCAGTCGTGTCCAACTCTGTGCAACCCCATAGACGGAGCCCACCAGGCTCCCCTGTCCCTGGGATTCTCCAGGCAAGAACACCTGAGTGGGTTGCCATTTCCTTCTCCAATGCATGAAAGTGAATAGTGAAAGTGAAGTCGCTCAGTCATGTCCGACTCTTCGTGACCCCATGGACTGCAGCCTACCAGGCTCCTCCGTCCATGGGATTTTCCAGGCAAGAGTACTGGAGTGGGGTGCCATCGTCTTCTCCAATAACAAAGCATAAAGACACGCCTTGAAATGATCTAAGTGATCTCCAAGTAACTTGCCAGAACAAAAGTTGATACTCTTTAAAGAATGATAACAAAACAAACAAAATGAATGATAACAAAATCCAGGGCTCAGTAAAACAGTATTCAAAATGACTGTCTTTCAGTCAAAAATTGCTGGATATGAGAAGCCAAGTAATGACACTCATAATTAAGAGGAAACAAATCAATCAATAGAAAGTGAGAGACGACAGATGTGATGGAATTAGCAGACGTGAATTTTAAACAGTTTCTCCCAAAGCAAGCGATCCAAGAGAGAGAATGAGAGGAAGACCAACACAGAAGCCACACTGTCTGATAACCTAATCTCAGAAGTGATATTCCATCACTTCGGCCATACTCTACTGGCCACACTGTCCAACCCCAGCACAGTGTGGGAAATGATTATGCAACATAAACTCCAGGAGGTAGGAATGTGGCCGCCACAAAGCCCTTGAAGGAAAGAGAGAAGAAGACATCAAGAGAGATGGGGTGATATCACAAAGGCCAAGGCAGAGAGTTCCAGAAGAGAAATGTTTAATGGTTTTCCAACAGTGAGAACCAGTAGCTAAGGATTGAGAAATGTCCACTGAATTTGTCAAAGTCATTAAGAACATTAAGAGCAATTAAGAGCAGCTTCAGTTAACCAGTTTGCAGTGGACTGAAGTTTAAATAGGTGGTGAGCAACTGGAAAACAGACGATGTGGACTACTGTTTTGGGAAGGTTGGATGAAAAGGAGAGAAGGGAGATGTGGGCAGAAGCCAGAAGAGGACGTGGAGACTTTTGTTTCGGGGGATGGAAGGGCCTGAGAAGATTTTTACGCTAGAAGAAACAGCCAGTGGACTGAGAGAGGTGAAGATCCAGGAGAGGGAAGGGGATGATGGATGGGGTAGCCTCTCGGAGGAGGCAGGAGAATTGGAGGTCAAAGACACAGGTGGGATGCTTGGCTTTGAACAGAAAGACACCTCATCCTCTGAGGCCGCAGTGAGGAAGGCAGGATGTCTGGCTAGGGCAAGACCTGAGGGCGCAGATGCCTGGGAATTGAGAACTCGTACCTGATGGCCTCAATTTTCTCAGGAAGAGTAGGAGGCAAGGTCGAAGTGAGCAGAGAGTGAACAATGATGTCAATTATCATGATGATTGCTTACATATGAAGAAAGCCTCGGAAACAGTCTGTTCTCATAGGCAGGGCAAGCCCTTCCCTTGTAATCTAATTTCACTTTCTATCTCTCAGCAAACTCATTTTTCATAGTTGGTGATGTCTTCACACAGCACCTGTCTGAGTTACCACAAGGTATGGATTAACAGGGTTGAAATGTATGAGGGTGGGAAATACTTCTCCTCCATGAGTGTGAAAAATCATGACATCTCAGTGGGGCAGGAATCTCCGAGTTCTCACTGAACTTTCCACACAAAGGTCTGTCTTGTCATCAAGCATTTGTCCACCTTTCTGCTTGATTATCCCACCAACAGGGAACTCACTACCTGTAGGGAGAGCCTTCCCACTTTCAGACGAATCCTTAGGTCTTTTCCTTCAGCAGGGCTGAAGTCTGACTCCGAGTGTCCCTCAGGTCCTATAGGAAATCCCAGATAAAGCCTGTCTCCCACTTGAGACCCTTCAGTGATATTTCTCCTCTAGAATAAGTCTCCACTGTTTCTTCACCCTCCCTTATATGGCCGGGTTTTCTGACCCTCTCCTCAGACCCACCTTCTCCAGATTTCCTTCAACAAAAACAATCGTTCTCAAGATTCAGCTATGACCTGGCCTTGCAGCTTTCTTCTGAGTGACCAAAGTGCTTAGATGAATGTCAGGCAACTCACAACCACCCAGTGCTTGTGGGTGATGGAAATTTCTTGCTCTCCCAGGATGGTGTCTTAAGGCTTTCTCACCATGGCTAAGCATGATCGAATCCTTCATTTGGCCTGCAGAAAGAGGTTCCAGATTTTCCTTTTGTATCCATGGCTGGTATGGCTTTATGTTTATAGGTCACTTAAATCTCTCTGAGTTTCAGGGGAGCCTTGGCAACACCTCAGGTTAGTGTTTTGAAATATTAAGTAATGTTTCATTTCTCTGGTATTTCCCCCTTCCATACTTGGCTCCTCTCCTCTCGTCCCAGTCCAACTTCTGTCCTGTGCTCTTGTCTCGGGGGAGGACTGTGGCCTCAGGAGGCAGGGGAAGGAGTCTCCTGTTTCGAATTGCAGATGCCTGGCCCATAAGACACCAGAAAGGGCTCACACCAGCAAAATGTGGAAGAAAACTTGAGCCATGATTCCACTCCTCAGATTTGCAGAGATTTCCTGCATACCAGGATGGCCCCACAGAATAAGAATGACCCAAGAGTGGCAGGGAACTAGATGAGAGAGACTGGCAGTAGTCTTGTGAGGGGACAAAGGCCGTCTCCATGGCAACTTGCAGGGACCATTGAGCAAGGACAAGCATAGTGATGGGCTTCACAAATGAGAGTGAAGCCCTGGATGACTGGATGTCACTTAAACTTCCGGGAAATTAAAAAGGTGAGGACCCTGGCTTGGCTGGGATGACAAAGCTACTGTGTGTGCGCCCTCAGTCGCTCAGTTGTGTCCGACTCTGCCACCCCATGGACTGTAGCCCGCCAGGCTCCTCTGTCCATGGGTTTTCCCAGGCAAGAATATTCAAGTGGCTGGCCATTCCCTTCTCCAGGAGATCTTCCTGACTCAGGAATCAAACCTGCATCTCCTGCTTTGCAGGCGGGTTCTTTACTGCTGAGTCACCAGGGAAGTCCAAACACAGCTACTACTGTGGCATAATAAGGCTTTGAAATAGAAAAGGAGTAGTGAAGACTATGGGCTTCCCGAGTAGCTCAGCTGGTAAAGAATCCACCTGCAATGCAGGAGACCCGCTTCGATTCCTAGGTCGGGAAGATCTGAGAAAGGATAGGCTACCTACTCCAGTATTCTTGGGCTTCCCTGGTGGCTCAGATGGTAAAGAAACCACCTGCAATGCAGGAGTCCAGGGTTCGATCCCTGGGTTGGGAAGATCCCCTAGAGGAGAGAATGGCAACCCACTCAAGTATTCTTCCCTAGAGAATCCCCATGGACAGAGGAGCCTGGTGGGCTACAGTCCATGGGGTCGCAAAGAGTCAAACATGACTGAGTGACTACGTACAGCAAAGACTAGGGACAGTTCTTTCTCTGTCACACCTGATCCTAGAACTCATACTCACTGCTTCATGTCCTTCCCAGTGCTTCACTCTCCCCACTCTCCTTTGCGGTCCTCTCCCCCACGCAAAGGAGCACGTCATCCTCTCTAAGAGGTTCCAATATTTTTCTCTCTCCTGAATGAAGCACAGAGAGGTTGAATGACAATTCCAAACCACAGAGCTACCGTGATTCCAGTATTTAGTGTCTATGCTCCCAGAGCTCCTGTATCTGCTCCAGTCCTCTTAGCCTTGCCTGTCTTTGCTGGGCCGTATCTCTGTTTAGCCTATGCTCCCATCCCCTACCCATCATCACCTCTTTTAAAAACTGACTCATTCCTCTGCTCTTTTCAAATACTTTGTGCTCAAAACACCAAACCCTTACAATGTGGAAATGGCAACAACCAGCAGCTCATGATCTAATGCAGTCAATCTGCGACAGATGAAGTCTGCAGTTATAATATTCGCTGGTGGGCTCTCATGAAGTAGTTTAGAAACCACTGTGATGCTGCAAGGTGTAATTCTTGGCTTTGCTTTGAGCTTGTCAGATTGGTTCAAAGAAAGGAAAGTCCTGGCCAAAAAAGCAAGCAGTTAATTAAGGATGAAGTCATAATGTGACCATGAAGGCTCAGGTCCTACAGTTAACCCCTTGAATACAATATGATGCTTTCATAACACCCATTGAGTTTTAGGTGAAGAGATGCAGATTAAGGAAGATGACAGCAAAGATGAACATGTGGCCTTTTATAGTTCTGCGTCTCTGCACTACTCTTCCCTGGACCCAGACATGTTCCCCCTCTCTCTGGAGTCAGGTTCCCCTTCTCCTTCTGCTGAGGGGTACATGCCAAGGTTGGCCCAGTGAGTCCTGCCATGCCTGCCTATGCCCCTCCTCCCCCATAGTCTCAAAACACACAGTTCCAACTCCACTTCTCATTCGCCCTTATTTCCTTCAGCCTGTAGAATAGCCTGCCTTCTCACATCCTACCTCCCCCAGCTGAGGTCTCTGAAGAGCAGGGTTGCATCTCATGCACATCAGTGCTTATTGAGCGCCCAGCTGAACCTGGGCCTGGCAGGAGCACACACTCAGTGATATCTACTGAACTGGACATGATGAAAGCTACACAGTAGGACAGTAGACACGTGGTCCCACGAGTTATGGGATTCTGTTGACTTGAATTCCACAAGAACGTCTCAGTTGGGTTAAACTTAGCTGCCTGGGACAGACGGGCTGAGCAAATAATATGTGGAATGAAAAATACACAGCAAAGCTCTTCAAATTACTTAGCCATTTGAGGAAGGGCTTGAGTAGGAATTTGTAGCAAAGCCATGTGCATTCTCTCAGAAACATTCCCACCAGCCAGGCTTCATTTCCCTGGGGAGTGACCCATACCTCCTTCCCACCCCCGCCCTATGATGCCTCTGTAGGGGTGCCTTTCTCTTTTCCCTTTGGAGCACCTCTTTCTCCAACATTTCATGGTAATGATCTCACTAATGATGGCCTGACACTGTGACTTTGACCCATTATAGACAAATGCTTTATCTTCTTAATAGGCTCCATGTTTTGAGACCCCCAAGCAGAAGCAACTAACAGGGAAACGGTGTCCTCATGGAAAGCCTGGATTCTGCCCAAGATGAATCAGGTGCTTTTATCCCAAGGTGAGTGGGGGTGGGGCTAAGCTAAACATGCACTCTCTCAGTTAGGACACATTGGGGTACCAGGACAGAAAGCCCAACTCACTGGGCTTGAACAACAACAATGAAAAAGAATTATTAGGACGTTTTCCTGAAAAATCCAACGTAGGTCTAGCTTCCGGTGCAGCATATCCCAGCGTTTCAAATTGTCACCAGGAAGCAATCTTGGTTCATTTCTCCATCCTATTCTTTTCTGGTAGTCATCATAACTGGGCTCCAACTTGTGGTTAGATGGCCAACAGCAGCTCCAGGCTTTTCCCTCCCAGACTCAAGCTCGGTCAAAAATAGAAGAGATTTTTTTCCTCCTCTAATTAAGAAAAACAAGTGCTTAGATCTGGCTGTCATTGGCCCAGATCCAATCATGTGTCTATCTCTGAGCCAACCACTGAAGCCAAGAAGGTGGAGCCGCGCCTGACTGGCTAATCCTGGGTCACATGGTACCACAAGGTCAATTTAGGTTGCATGGTCCCATTCAAATCACAGGGACAGGGAGTAATAAGGACAAATTATTCCCCCAAGAAAATCTGGGGTGCTAGTTCCATGAGGAAGGTAAGTGCATCCATGTAGCATGGATTATGGGCTGCTAATAATGTGGTCCTAAGCTGTAATAAAAACAAATATCCACTACACGACTTAAGAGAAAACCACATTATTAGCAGCCCATAGTCCCTGCTGCATGAACGCATAGCTGGGGTCCTAGGAATCTACAAGCGTGTGCTCAGTCGCTTCTGCTGTGTCCAACTCTGCGATGATATGGGCTGTAGTCCACCAGGCTCCCCGGCCCATGGAATTCTCTAGGCAAGAATACTGGAGTGGGTTGACATGCCCTCCTCCAGGGGATCTTCCCAACCCAGGGATCAAACCTGCATTTCCTGCAGCTCCTGTATTGCAGGCAGATTCTTTACTGTGTGAGGAATCACAAGCCTTTTTGTGCTAATAAGATATTTAAATGTGTTTTTACTGATAAAGACTTTGTGGGGTCCACAGCACCATGAACCATGTGGGCATTTATTGGTTACCTCTCAGGCCCCAGTTGCACCTCCCAGGAGCCTTGTTTTCTGTGTGAAGATAATATTCCGGAGGGTGGACCCTACCCTCACTCCACATCAGCGATGAAACCAGTTAGCACATTCCCTCCTCCTGCCCACCAGGATTGGTCCACAGCGAGCATGTGACCCGAGCCAGTCCAATCAGAATGAATCTTATTACCAGGACTTTTGCCGGCAATGCTAGGGTAAGATGCTGTTTCTCTTTCACAGGATATGAGCTGGGAGCTGCGGGCAGCCATCCTGGGACCACAGGGAAGAGAAGCTGAAGAGGGGAGGATGGAGGGAGAGAGGAATAGAAAGTGAAGTAAAGAGAGGAAGATAAGGGAAGGAGGGAGGGAAGGAAGGAAGAAAAAACGAGCCTCAGTGACCCTGAAACTGTATATCAAACATGAGCTGAAGCCAGACCTGCCTATGGGTTTTCCACTCGTGTGAGTCAATATCTTCGCTTTATTATTCCAGCCAGTTTAAATCAGACTTTCTACGACTTGCCATCCAGAATATTCTAAACATTTTTTGAGCTGCTTCCAGGTCTGGGCAGTCTGTGGAAGTGGGTGTATACGGGCCTGTCTACCCTGAGTGTCACGAGAAAAGGTGGAGGGCAGCTCCCCTCAGAGTGCCTGGCAGACCTCCCTTCAGACATCCAGTGCTCCTGGGTATCTGGGAGGGCGCTCGACACACAGAGCTATTTGAGAGTTCTGTGGCCTGACAAGAGGGCTAGAATTCCATCGCTGGGCAGCTGTGTGCCTGCACCTCCAGGCACCCCGTGGATGGAGCTCTGGACTCAGAGGGGGGCAGAGGGGGAAGAGAGGAGCTTAGATTCAACCACTGAAATGCCCGTCTTGAATTTCCCTGTCTTGGTGGCCACGTGGATGATGGCAAGGAGTCAGGTGTGTGCTAAGTTAAGAGTTCAGAGAGGGACTTGGGTCTATTTATCAAGAGTCTCCCTCCTACTATACAGCTTTTAACCTTGTATAGTGAATGCTGGGACCACCCTAATCCCCTCCAGGACAGAGGCACGGGTTCCCCAGTCAGAGGAGTGTTGCTGCTGATGGCTCACACATGGCTAAAGGGAACCGCCCCACCCCAAATCACCCTCCCTCCCTGGGGAACAGTACTGAGCTAATGAAATCCTAGGACTAAAGCAGGAGTGGAGGTACAGAGACCAATCCCCCTCAATCCAGGGCAGCTCTGCAGGGTATCCCCACTCCCAGCTCTCCATGGAGTTGACAGAGACCTCTTACTACAGCACTTAAATTTCTGCCTCTGTCCCTCTGCCCTGGGTCTCTGGTATACCCCCTGCATGCAAATCTCTTTCCGAAAGCCTGTCTCCTTGGGGATCCCACCCAACAAACGACACTAGTAGAGATAGGTAGCTGTCTATATGACAAGATATTAGAAGCCTGATCCAAATTACTTCTTTTCCTGAGTGTATATTAATAGTGCTGAAAAGGAAATGGAGGTGAAAAGCACAGACAACTGGTTTGTGTTTTATTTAAACGAAGAATTATTTTTCTTGTTAGGGAAGCAATGATGATTTCTTGTGATATGAGTTTAGAAATAGACTTTGAGTCCTTTCTATGTACTAGGTAGTTCATGCCCTCCAAGACCCAATGTGGCAGCCTCAGTCCTCTTTTCTGCAGATCGGACAAGGGAGCCTTGGAGCTGCGTAGTGACTTACTGGGCAAAGAGCAGGTGGATAGTGCTCATGGCTTCTGACTTCAGATTCACAGCCTTCCTCACTGTGTCCCAGACCAACGAATTCATGTCAGAGCTTCTGGAGCACATGCTTGGATGGGGCAAAGTGGCTGATGTGGAAGGAAGTCCCTAGGCCAGGAAACAGAAGACTTCCTTCTAGTCCTGGCTCTGCCGTTTACTTTCTCAGTGGCCTTGGGCAAGTATTTTTACCTGGCACATCCTCAGTATGGGGTCACCAAAGTGCTTCTTCAGATGCTGAGTCCAACTCTATTGCCCTTTCCTTCCCCAGGGGGTGTTCCCAACCCAGGGATCAATCCCATGTCTTCTGCTCCCACTGAGCCATTTGGGAAGCCCTATCAATGTGCTTAAAGTTTTCAACATTCAGAAAACTAAGATCATGGCATCTGGTCCCATCACTTCATGACAAATAGATGGGGAAACAGTTGAAACAGAGTCAGACTTCATATTTTTGGGCTCCAAAATCACTGCAGAGGGTGACTGCAGCCATGAAATTAAAAGATGCTTACTCCTTGGAAGGAAAGTTATGACCAATCTAGATAGGATATTAAAAAGCAGAGACATTACTTTGCCAACAAAGATCCATCTAGTCAAGGCTATGATTGTTCCAGTGGTCATGAATGGATGTGAGAGTTGGACTATAAAGAAAGCTAAGCACCAAAGAATTGATGCTTTGAACTGTGCTGTTGGAGAAGACTCTTGAGAGTCCCTTGGACTGCAAGGAGATCCAACCAGTCCATCCTAAAGGAGATCAGTCTTGGGTGTTCATTGGAAGGACTGATGCTGAAGCTGAAACTCCAATACTTTGGCCACCTCATGCAAAGAGCTGACTCATTGGAAAAGACCCTGATGCTGGGAGGGATTGGGGGCAGGAGGAGAAGGGGACGACAGAGGATGAGATGGCTGGATGGCATCACCAACTCGATGGACATGAGTTTGGGTAAGTTCCAGGAGTTGGTGATGGTTAGGGAGGCCTGGCGTGCTGTGATTCATGGGGTCGCAAGGAGTCGGACACAACTGAGAGACTGAACTGAACTGACCAATGTGCAGCCTACTATGATGATGATGAAAGTCACTCAGTCGTGACTGACTCTTTGCGACCCCTTGGACTATATAGTCCATGGAATTCTCCAGGCCTGAATACTGGAGTGGGTAGCCTTTCCCTTCTCCAGGGGATTTTCCCAACCCAGGGATTGACCCCAGGTCTCCCACATTGCAGGCGGATTCTTTACCAGCTGAGCCACAAGGGAAGCCTACCATAGATACTGGTTAATAGGTGCAGTGGTGCTGGCAGCCTGCAGGGGGCACCACCGAGAAGAAAAAAATGGGAGGAGTGGGACACCCCTCCCAAAGCCCACATTCCCTCGGTTAAACACCCCCATCACCCATCCCCCATCCCCCATCCCCCTTAGGCTCTCAGGGGCACTGGAATGGATGCTCCTGAAGCCTTGGGAGCCTCCAACAAAACGAAAACCACCCCATCAGTGTGGAGCCCAGAGCTGGAAACTTCTGGGTCTTGTAAAAGCTTCGTTTATCTTAGTTCTCTTTGGCCCAGGGAGACGACAGGAGACTGTTTTACTTTCTTTCTTTTTTTTAAGGAAAAGTTTCCATTATGGAAATGGCACGTGTTTATTTTTAGAAATCCAGCCACTGGGGTCTATAACTTCCGTGGGAAGGAGGCGGCTCAGGGGCCAGTGCTGACCCTCCTGTATTAAAGGTGGGTCTGAGTTTCTTTAGACCCTGGGTTCCTCCCTCCTAGGATTCTTTCATTTTGTCAGCAGAGCAGGAATCTTGCTCATAGACGAGAAAGAGAGTGACAAAAGATTGAAGTCCAGGGATTACAATAGTGATAGCGTCAAAAAAAAACTGGCTGACATTCATTGAACGCTTACTGTATGCCAGGCACTGGCCTATGTGCTTCATACCTTGAATAATTCACTGCCCATAACACTGAGAAATAGGAATTATTCCCTGTACTTTACACGGGAGAAAAAATCTAGTCTCAGAGTAGTAACCAGCACAGAATGGTGAAGTAAGAATCACACACAGGTTTGTCTGACCCCAACACTACTCGGACAGTCTATGTCTGAACAAAAGCAGAGGGCTGCATGCTCACTACTACAGGTAAGGGCTCTCTGTTGGGGAAAAGGAGTTGAACCCCAAGGAAGAGACAGGCACTTGCAAATAACCCAGCTCACCTCGATCAGGGCTCCTCCCCCAGTGGGGGTAGTAGGACCAGGCAGCTCCCTAAAACAGGTGGCTTCTTCCATGGGATCCACAGAAGTTCACTGCCTCTCCAACTGGCCCCAGGCCCTCCTTCTGGAAAACGCTTTCATGGGTAGAAGGGGATGACAGAGGAGGACTTCAGGGAAGGGACTGGATCAGAAGCATTGCTGAGGATGGAGTTCACCCTGATCACACTTCCCATTGTGCTATGATAAATTAGAGGGTGGGACCTGGTGCCAGGCTGCCTGGCTTCCCACTCTTGACTATTGTGAGATGTTTTTTTGGCTGTACTTTGAGGCTTATGGGATTTTGGTTCCTCGACCAGGGACTGAACCCAAGCCCTCAGCAGTAAGAGCAGGCATTCTTAACTACTGGACTGCCAGGGAATTCCTCCACCCTGCCTTTATAATGGTGCAACTTTGGGTGAGTCATATAACCTTTTCTCTCTCAGTTTTCTCCTTTATTTAATGGGGAGTAGAAATACCTGGGCTTCCCTGGTAGCTCAGCTGATAAAGAATCTGCCTACAATGCAAGAGACCCCAGTTTGATTCCTGGGTCAGGAAGATCCCCTGGAGAAGGGATGGGCTGCTACCCACTTCAGTATTCTTGGGCTTTCCTGATGGCTCAGATGGTAGAGAATCTGCCTGCAATGTGGGAGACCTGGGTTCAATCCCTGGGTTGGAAAGATTGCCTGGAGGAGGGCATGGCAACCCACTCCAATATTCTTGCTTGGAGAATCCCCATGGACAGAGAAGCCTGTGGGCTACAGTCCATGGGGTCACAAAGAGTCAGACATGACTGAGCGACTAAGAGCAGCCCAGCACAGAAATGCCTGTAGTTACAATGATTTCATCACGTGAGATGATGTATGGAAAACACTTACAATGGTCCCTGGCACACAGTCAGTGATTAACAAAAATTAGCTGCTATTATTCTCCAAGTAGATCACAATGAATAAATAGTCACATATAAACAAAGTATAAATGATCAGACAGGAGGTAAAGCCCTTTTCTGTTTGTTGTCCCACCTCAAGTTCATCTTGCCTGACCTCCGGAGACACTTGGAATTCTCCAAAGGACCTGATGGGGTTGGAAACCCTGGGGTTTCTGTTTCAGGAGGTTCTAAAGCACTTCTGAAGTCCAGCAGGTACCATCTGGGACTCTTCTATTCAGGTTCAACTAGGATTTATTTAGCTAAGAAAAACCATCTAACGTTCTAATCCTTTCTTGGGTCTTTTGGGCCCATGCCTCTAAGGTGTGTACCCAGATTAGATTGGTAACACCTTAGCATCTTGAGTGACTTAGCATTCAGCACAGCATTCTCAGCAGCAGCGCCATGCTGGGTACTGCCCTCATCACCGTGTCATTCTCATTCAGGTCACCATCAAATCTGAACCATCATCACCACCACCTCCATTTCTGGCAGCACCACTGCATCACCATAACCACCCCCATCACTGCTGCTGTCTTTACAATCTTCATTTTCATCTCATCGCTGTCAGGCTTCTTCTCACGTGATCATCTTTACTCTTCCATGACCACCTTCTGCTCGGGGGCAGTCAGGACCCTTTGGTAGCAAAAACTCAAGTCAACCAACTTAACCAGAAAGGGCAAAGCCTTCTTATGGGTGACTGTTCCCAAGGGACTCAAACACTGAAGGATGCTCCATCTCTTATCTCCACTTCTTCCTGCTATTCATTAAATTTTCTTCTGGAGACAGACCTCTGTCCATGTGATCCAGGGATTTGCATCCTGGCTTCTCAGTGACCCTGAAGCAAAATAATTTTCGTTGCTAAAGCTCAGATTGAAAATTCCCACGGAAGGTCCCTGATTGGTTCAGTATGGTTACCTTTTGGGCCAATTACAATGGCTAGAACTGTGTGTTCTTGTGATTAGCCCAGATTGGTCACATGCCAAACACAGATATGGCAACTGGGAGAAATGTGGTGAACAGGTGGATAATTTAGTTTGCATCCACATTCACCTGCCCCACCTACCACCACCACCCCTCTCATCTCTACCGAAACCTCCACCACCACCATCACTACCATTCCTACCAAATCACCCTCGTCCTGAGAATTATAATGTGCAAGTCCTAAACTTCAAATTCCTGAATTTGGAATTTCAACAAATTGGAATTTGATGAAGTCTACAGCCCTTCAGGAATTTTCCATCTCTGGAAAACAAGAAAGTTGGCATGTTCAAGGAGCTGGACTCCTAGTCCTTGGCCGTGGGATGGAGCAAAGAGGAGAGTTGTGGGGACAAATTCCAGCACCTCCGCAGCCCTGGCGCTAATCCCTGGGCAGGCCCAGCATAGCTGCAGCGTGTATCTAGCCCAGAGAGGGCACCATTCCTTCAAATGCACAAAATTCCCACCCTAGTCAGAAGCTGTGCTTGCAGGAGCTCTCAGCACGTCTGCCCCCCTTCTCTGGGGGGATGGGGCTTGCTTTTGGATCCAGGCCTCCTGCTCCTGCTCCATCTCCAAGCAAACATCTGTTTCCAGATGTTGTCCCCGAGCCATATAAAGCCAAAGGAAGACTCAAGTTAATATATCTACAGCAGACCCGACTGTCAGCAGCAAGCTCGTGTCGGGAATGGATCACTCAAGGAAAGCAAGAGCCCTCATTTCCTGGTGGGACATATAGGAAAGACAAACAGGGCATTTCCCCCGCAATGTTTAGAAATGACCTTAACAAAGCAACAGGCTTAAGGAAAAGGAGAAAGAAAAAGAAGCCCTTTGTAATGAAGTTTACAGGAACAAATGTTCCAGGTGGTTCTGGTTTCATAGCTACTGCTGGCCAAGGAACAAGAGGGAGTGAAGCTCTGTGGGGAGGGCAAAACGTCCTCTGGATTTACTGGCCATCGACTGCAGTCCAGACTCTGGGCCAAACTTGAACCTGGGGGCTGTGCTATACCTGATGGGGAAGATACCTGGCCCAGATCCAGCGCCGCCACTGTCTGCTGTGTGACCTTGAACCACATTCTGACCTCTCTGTGCTCACTTTCTGCAGGAGTCATATACCACTGGAGCCTTGGGGGATTTATAAAGGTTCTTCTGGTCTAGGGATGGTGATACTCTCCACTTCCAACCAGGAGAGCTGCTCCTAAGATGAGGCTGAGAGACAGAGGTCTGTGGTCAAGGCAAAGAGTTCCACAGCTGTGGGGGGTGGGCAGCGAGCTAGGGATATGAGAGCACGCAGAGGCACAAGACCCTAACTTGCAGTTCCCAGATGCTGGTAAACAGGGATCTGCTTCAGTAAACTAATTGTGCTCTTCATTACTCATCTGTCATCAACCAAAAACATCTGTCTCTTAACCCACAGTTGCCTGCCTTTCTGACAGCTTCCCCACCACCCCCCCCCACCACCCCATCAGGGAGAGCTCAAGCCCTGGGCTTCTTCTCCAAGCACATGCTTGGGGCGCCCTTCCACCATCCCCACGCTGAGGCCCAGATTCCAAGCCCTGTTTCCATGGGCTGACAGCTCAGAGGGGCTGTGTCTCACTCTCACCCCTCAACTGATTGTTCTTCCTCCAAAAAGCAGCAAATAGGGCCCTAATGGATGCATTTGCTCGAGCCTTCTGACGTCTGGCTGCAGCGTGATCATTCACCATCATCTCTTTTGGATTTTGTACTTTATTAGAGTTTTGCACACATGATCTCATTTGAGTCTCTTGGTGCTCCTCTGAGTAGGAATTAATATTCTCTTACCCCAGGCAGGAGGCTGAGATCCAGAGCGGTGAAGATACTGACTGAAAGGCGCACAGTTTGCAGATGGAGAAGCCAGGACACAGCATTTCTGGATTTCAAAGATGGTGCTTTGTTTCAGCTCAAACCTGAGTCAGCAAATTGGTTTCACCCCCTCAAGCACTAACCTCATTAGACTGATAATAGCTTTCTGCTTTGAGAAGCATCAGCAGAGTGTGTGTGTGTGTGTGTGTGTGTGTGTGTGAGTGTGTGTGTTAGGAGTGGTGTTCTACAGTTGATTAGTCATGTCTTCCAGTGACGTGGGAATGGGAGTGTTGGTATGTATGCCAAACATGACCAGACGATGCCACCTGAGAAGAAAGGAATGGAAGGGACAGATGATTAGGGTTGCTGGGGGTCAGGTGGTCACATGATGTATCTCTGGCAAGGGCCTACCACAAAAGTTTGGAACGTGTGCTCTGTTATCCCAGTCCTCTCCTCTGTCTGGATCTTACCATGTTTGAGACGCCTGTTCAGTACTCACCTCTTCCAGGGAGGCTTCCTGCACCCTCACCCAACTCTAACTCCCCACCTTTCTTTCCTTCTCCAAGTCCTGAGTCATCTGCATTTGTTTGGTTCATTTTGCTGGGCCCTGCTGTTCTCTTTCCTATGTATGTAGATCCCTACAAAGGCCCCATGGTCCTATTTTTACCAGGAGCTCAACAGTAGACGTGGACTACTGACGGATCAATGACCTACACCATCCCTCCTCTCAGCTGCAGGAAGCTAGGGCTTGGGAGGAGATGTGAACTCTTGTTTGGTCTTTGTCATACATCCCCAGTCCCTGCAGCTATTCTCATGGCATTGATGGGCTGTGTCGAGTACTGACACAGCACTCAACACGTACCATCTCATTCAATCCTCACAACAGGAGATAGGAATTGTTCTCCCCATAGTTCAGATTCTAAAAGCAGGTGCAGATTGGCTACACAATTTGCCCAAGATCACACAGCCAGTTAACAGTGGAGCCGGCACCTGAAACCACTCAGAACAGCCTCCAAGTGACAGGAAACGAGTCTCAGAGCTGCCCATGCCTGACATTGAAATGAGGCCAGGTAGAGTTCTGCTCAATTATTCTTGATCCTCCTGAGACCAGAGGGATGTGGGCTGTTTGGAGCCTCCAGATGTTCCTGCAAGAGGTCATCAGGAGAAAGCTGGGAAGGATCTGGGCAGTAGAGTGGACAGTTGGTCATGGCCCTGGCTAACCACAATATTCCCCAAATCTGACTTTTTAGAGTCAAGTGATCCTCTGGACAGGTCCACTAGCCCACTGTACTAGGCATTCTTCTCAGGTTGGGGTGGATAGCTACATCTGTGGATTCCATCTGGAACCAGGTTCATAGGTGGGTCCCTCCCCTACAAAAATCTGGGCTTCCTCGTGTGACTTGTTTTAGCCAGTGAGACATTAGCAAGTGTCACACAAGGGGAGGTGTCATAAGTACTTGCCACCAGGACTTGGTATCTTGGAATTTCCCTCGGAAAGCCGGCCACCATTCTGACAAAAGCTCAAGATATACCATGAGATGTTGAGAGGCCACTCTAGGTGGGGACAAGAGGCCATCTTGAATGTTCCAATCTCAGCTGAGCCCCCAGCCAAGTTTCCCCAATGCAGCCTCATGTGTGACTTCAGCCGTGTTACTTGGAACAGAAGAACCACTCCACTGAGCCCTGTCAACTCACAGTATTATGAGAAATAACAAATCATTCTGTTAAGAAACTAAGAGTTGGGTCCATCTGTGATACTGCTACAGACGCCTGAAATACTGTCCCTGGTTACTGCCTGATGACTCCTAGACACAGTTGGGGTCTGGGTCATTTAGAAGCGTGCACCTGATCTCATATACACATCTTGACCAAAGCAGATTGCTTATGGGCAATTTAGCACACACCCATTCTTGGCACAAGTATGAGTACACATCCTCATCCACACACTCACTGGTGGTACCTTAGAGACAGCCCAGCCGTACTGTGGGCATCTCCATTCATCCACAACATTTGCACTCCTCTGCATGTCCACGCTTATACGTGTGTGCAGAAATGTGCATGATCTGTGTACCAAAGCACAAGAGGACATACACACAGTGAGACCCTAGGTTGAAGGAGCTGGGGGGAGGGGGTCACACCCACACAAACATGCACACAATCACTCATGGCCTGAAACTGTAAGTCTCTGAACTCCTCTAAGAACCTGCAGCCTGCTGAACAGGGTCCCCCAGCGTTTTCATCAGTGTAGCCTCCACACTTGGCTCTGCTCTCTTCTTAATGAGAGAGTTTGTTTTGGCCCCAGTTAACAAGGCTCCCAGGGCCTCCTGGGCAGGCTGGCCCTCCCCCGCACATCTGCAGCCCCTGCTCCTCGACCCCCATCCCCAGCTTTGCAGAGTCACAGCCAGGGAGCTGATTGGCATGGTTGCGTGGGAAGGAAGTGGGGACTCAGGAAAAGGCATTTCCAAATGTTCGATCTTCAGCTCCAAGCAGGGGCTTCAGACTGAACCGCAAAACACTCTCCCCCGAGACGTGGCATGCTACTGTCCTCTAACCTGAGGCAAACTAATTTAATCTCAGAGCCTGTAGAAGGGCAAGATCGAGGGCTTGAGCCCAAGAGAATGCCTGCATTTCTCACCTTATTTCTACCCTGGGACTGGCCTTGGTGCATTCTCTTTGGAATCCCTATCTGGTGCAGGTCAGTACCTCCCAACACCCTGCACAGGGGTACAGCCCTTTCACTGGCTCCCCTTTGTCTTTAGGGGACTATCCTGCCCAGCCCCTGACCACCTCTTCAGCACTTTACACTCCACTCCACTCTTCCCCTTTACACTCCACATTTCAGCCACAGTGAACCACTGACAGCCCCGATTCCCCAGTTTCTCCACCATGCTCTTCTCCACTCCGGGCTTTCGCACAGGCAGCTCCCTCCATTTGGCATGCCCTCTCTACACCCCTTGACCTGACTGACTATGCTCATCCTTCAGGTCTCATCTCCCAAGCATCCTCTCTGTCCTGCTTGGTAGCACTTATCCCTGTTAGCCTCCACCACTTGTCTGCTGTGCTCACCACTGTGTCCTCAACTCCAGCAGGGCCTGGCCCTAGAAAGTGCTCCATACATTTTTACTGAATGGATGAATGTTTGAGTTAGGAAGGCCCTTATACATCCCGGTTTTCCTTTCCCTTCTTTGCTCATCAATTTCTAAATCTTACATAAGAGGGAGATGTACAGGTTAATATAACTGGGAGAGAGCCAGAAGTAGAATCCATCCATCCATCCATTCTTCCATTCGCCCACTCATTCATTCAGACCACCACTTCTTGGGCATCCTCACCGTGCTTAGTGCAGAGCGTGCAGAGCATACAGAGATGGATACAGTCACCCTGCTTTCCAGAAACTCACGGCCTAGGGGAGGGAACAGACAGACACAGGTCATAGTTAGAACATAGCTTAAGCTACACAAGACAGGCCAGTGGCTCAAATGGGGTAAGTTACTTCACTCGTGTGAGAGTCTAGGCTTCTCTGACAACTCAACTCCACAAAGTCACAAGGGGCCCAGATTCCTTCTGTCTTGTTGCTCACTACATGCAGGAGTTGGAAGCAGCGCTGAGAAACAGGGCTGTGATGCCAGTGACCATAAGGCCTGGGAGAGAAATGAGGAAGAGTCTATGATGCCTGGAGGAGATTCTGGTAGGTCCCCCAGAGCTGGCTTCCTTGGGTGAGGTTTCCCAGTGGGGCTACTATGTGGGAGAGTTGGACCTGTTTAAAGGACTAGGCGTGGGGAAGGCAGTGGAGCCGAGAAATCCAAAAGGAAGAACAGATTGGAAAGAAACTAAGCAGGTGCAATCTACAGGACCTGATCCCAACTGGATGGAGGGGGTAGGGGTGAGGAAGGAGACACACATCCAGCCTGAGCCTCAGGACAATGCCTGTGCCCTCCACCAAGGGAATGAAAGCCAGTGTGCTAGGGGAGCTGACTGTGAGGCGAGGTGGAGGGGGAGGGCCAACGGGAGCTGCCAGAGCAGCTGGACATGGGTGAGAGATGC
>SJYQ01035060.1:43557-63490 GCA_006410935.1 Redunca redunca
ACACCACAGTTCAAAAGCATCAATTCTTTGGCACTCTGCCTCCTTCACAGTCCAACTCTCACATCCATACATGACCATAGGAAAAACCATAGCCTTGACTAGACGGACCTTAGTCGGCAAAGTAATCTCTGCTTTTGAATATGCTATCTAGGTTGGTCATAACTTTTCTTCCAAGGAGTAAGTGTCTTTTAATTTCATGGCTGCAATCACCATCTGCAGTGATTTTGGAGCCCCCCAAAATAAAGTCTGACACTGTTTCCACTGTTCCCCCATCTATTTCCCATGAAGTGATGGGACCAGATCCCATGATCTTCGTTTTCTGAATGTTGAGCTTTAGGCCAACTTTTTCACTCTCCACTTTCACTTTCATCAAGAGGCTTTTGAGTTCCTCTTCACTTTCTGCCATAAGGGTGGTGTCATCTGCATATCTGAGGTTATTGATATTTCTCCTGGCAATCTTGATTCCAGCTTGTGTTTCTTCTAGCCCAGCGTTTCTCATGATGTACTCTGCATATAAGTTAAATAAGCAGGGTGACAACATACAGCCTTAATAACTAGCAACTTTCTTTGTTGCTGGCAGGCATGCAAAATGGCACAGCCACTTGGAAGACAGTTTGGCAGTGGCTCAGATGGTAAAGCATCTGTCTACAATGTGGGAGACCTGGGTTTGATCCTTGGGTTGGGAAGATCCCCTGGAGAAGAAAATGGCAATCCACTCCAGTACTATTGCCTGGAAAATCCCATGGACAGAGGAGCCTGGTAGGCCCATCTGTTTGCCAGGAAGTGATGGTACCAGATGCCATAATCTTTGTCTTTTTAATGTTGAGTTTTAAGCTGGCTTTTTCTCCTTCCTCTTTGACCTTCATTAAGAGTCTCTTTAGTTCCTCTTTGCTTTCTGCCATAAAGGTAGTGTCATCTGCATATCTGAAGTTATTGATATTTCTCCTGGCAATCTTGATTCCAGCTTGAGCTTCATCCAACCCAGCATTTCACATGATGGCCTCTGCATATAAGTTAAAAAAGCAGGGTGACAATATACAGCCTTGAAGTACGCCTTTCCCAATCTGGAACCAGTCCATTTTCCATGTCCAGTTCTGACTGTTGCTTCTTGATCTGCATACAGGTTTCTCAGAAGACAGATCAGGTGGTCTGGTATTCCTATCTCTGTAAGAATTTTCCACAGTTTGTTGAGATCCACACAAAGGCATTAGCGTAGTCAATGAAGTAAATGTTTTTCTGGAATTCCCTTGCTTTTTCTGTGATCCAGCAGATGTTGGCAATTTGCTCTATGGTTCTGCTGCCTTTTCTAAATCCAGCTTGTACATCTGGAAGTTCTTGGCTCATGTACTATTGAAACCTAGCTTGAAGGATTTTGAGCATGACCTTGCTAGCATGTGCAATGAGTGCAATTAGTTTGAACATTCTTTGGCATTGCCTTTCTTTGGGACTGGAATGAAAACTGACATTTTCCAGTCCTGTGGCCACTACTGAGTTTTCCAAATTTGCTGGCATACTGAGTGCAGCACTTTAACTACATCATCTTTTTAGGATTTGAAATAGCTCAGCTGGAATTCCATCACCTCCACCAGCTTTGTTTGTAGTAATGCTTCCTAAAGCCCACTTGGCTTCACACTCCAGGATGTCTGGCTCTAGTTGAGTGATCACACCATCCTGGTTATCCAGGTCATTAAGACTGTTTTTGTGTAGTTCCTTTGTGTATTCCTGCCACCTCTTCTTAGTATCTTCTGCTTCTGTTAGGTCCATATCATTTCTGTTCTTTATTGTGCCTATCTTTGCATGAAATATTCCCTTGGTGTCTCCAATTTTCTGCAAGAGATATCATCTTTCCCATTCTATTGTTTTCCTCTATTTCTTTGCATTGATCACTGAGGAAGGCTTTCTTATCTCTCCTTGCTATTCTCTGGAACTCAACATTCAGATGGATATATCTTTCCTTTTCTCCTTTTCCTTTCACTTCTCTTCTTTTCTCAGCTGCTTCTAAGGCCTCTTCAGACAGCCATTTTGCCTTTTTTCATTTCTTTTTCTCTGGGATGGTTTTGATTACTGCCTTCTGTACAATGTCATGAACCTCTCTTCATAGTTCTTCAGGCACTCTATGTATCAGATCTAATCACTTGAATCTATTTGTCACTTCCACTGTATAATCATGAGGGATTTGATTTAAGTCATACTTGAATGGCCTAGTGGTTTTCCCTACTTTCTTCAATTTAAGTCTGAATTTGGCAATAAAAAGTTCATGATCTGAGCCACAGTGAGGTCCTGGTCTTGTTTTTCCTGACTGTATAGAGCTTCTTCATCTTCAGCTGCAAAGAATATAATCAGTCTGACTTTGGTATTGATTATCTGGTGATGTCAATGTGTAGAGAAGTCTTTGGAAGAGAGTGTTTGCTATGACCAGTGTATTCTCTTGGCAAAACTCTGTTAGCCTTTGCCCCAGTTCATTTTGTACTTCATGGCCAAACTTTCCTGTCACTCCATGTATCTCTTGACTTCCTACTTTTGATTGTTCAAATGAACGTTGTCAAATTTAAATTTCAAGAGCGTAGGAATTGTGACTCCTTAATTTCTGCATATAAGTCTGGGCTGCCTGAACCTCGTGCGAAAGGTTGCTAATAAATACCTTTCATGGAAATGATGATGAATATGTGAAGTCACTTGACTGGAATGCCCTTTCTGATGAACACATATTTATGACACACATTCAGAAGGCTGGAAATTGCTTCCAGGCCCATCCAGATCTGTGCTGGGAACTGAATGCAGCAGTGCCACAAACAGCTTCTTCTAAATTATGCGTTAAGCTTTAGAAAGATTATGAAGAAGCAGTGTGTAATCATTCTGGTGTCTGCCGTGATGCACTTAAACAGAAGTGTTTCCTTCCTTCCCCTTGCCGTGACTAAACATCTGTGCAACCATGGCTGTTTCAGCTTAAAGGAAAGCATCAGACCCGTTTAGCCTCTTCTGCTAGTCATCCTGTGTCTTCTCTTTCTCCTCTCATTCCCAAAGGGGTAGCCTTCCAGCAGGGGCAGCAGCATCACAGATGCTCTGTCAAGAGTAGAGTTAGTCTATATTTTTTCATTACTGATCTGCATGCCCTTAACGCCCCTTGCACTCTGCTAGATGGAACTCGAGGTGCCCAGGGGGCTTTACACTTTAGTTGAGTCAGGTAAATTTACTCAGATTCAAAAATTTAAACAGGCATTCAGGGAGAAGGTTGAGTCTGTTTTTGTAGAAAGGCCCCTTCTTTCTGGTTTCCACACCCCTTCCCTTCTCTCCATGGCATCTGGGGTTCACATGTGGGGAGGTACTTTGGGTCCAGGAAAGGAGGCAGATGACAAGGACGGGTCTTCTGCATTTCAGCTGGCCTTTGCTACAGTAGGTGCTGCCTTTGGACAGTGACCGCTGTAATGGAAGTATTTCCAGCCGTGGGTCTTCTCCAGGGTTTGTTGTTGAAGACCTGGGACCTGGTCCCTCAAGATCACACTTGCCTGTGGCTTGGTCAAGCCTTGGGAGTCTGCTCTGATCAGTTCCAGGGGCACCTGCCCTGGCTACTCTATCCAAACTCCCACTCCTTCTCCATTCCTTTTTTTTTTTTAAGCCTGTTTTCTTTATAGGACATATCTATGTATCTATCCATCTTTCTCTTTCATTCGGCCTCCTCTACTGAAACTTAAATCCGTTTCAAGATGATTTACCTAGAGGTCTCCTGTCCACTTCTCTACTTCTATTTCCATCTCCTTCTCTGTCTCCACCCCCAAACCCACACCCATACTGATACCAATCTGTATCGATTAGAAACATGGGTCTAAAATTTAACTTACTGGGTTCAGATTCTTGTTCTGTTATTTACTAGTTGGGGGCACCTGGACAAATTACTTAGCCTGCCTATGCCTTGGTTTCTTTATTTATGAAAATGGGATAATAATAGCACCTACGGTGTAAGTTGTGATAAAGATAAAAATGAGTTACTATATGGGAAGTGTTTAGAAATGGGTCCGACATGTGGAAAGCATCACCTAAGTATCTGCTGCTTTTTAAAAATTATTGACAGTGTTCTCTACCAGAATATAAAGTCCATGAAGGCAGAAGCTTTGTCTGTCTTTTTTACTGTTATGTATCCTTAGCCTTCAGCAATGTATGACCCACAGCAGGCACTTCTTAACTATTTGTTGGCTGAATGAATAAAGGAATGTCTGGAGAAGCAAAAAAGAGAGCAACAAAATCTATTAAAAAAATATCACCACCCTTTTACACTCCCTCGGGCTTCCCAAGTGGCACTACTGGTAAAGAACCTGCCTGCAAATGAAGGAGACGTAAGAGATGCGGGTTCAATCCCTGGGTCAGGAAGATCCCCTGGAGAAGGACAAGCAACCCACTCCAGTATTCTTGTTAGAAAATTCCATGGACAGAGGACCGTGGTGGGCTACAGTCCATAGGATCACAAAGAGTCAGACATGGCTGAAGCAACTTAGACTTTACACTCCCTCTAGTAAAAGTTGATGTCCCTCTCAAGATGATTTCCTCCTCTTTAGAGTTCTCCTGTCCTTGAGGAGAAGCTTCCCAGGTGGCGCTAGCAGTAAAGAACTCGCCTGCCAATGAAGGAGACATCAGAGCTGCAGGTTTGAATCCCCGGGTGGGGAAGATCCCCTGGAGGAGGGCATGGCAATGAGATTCTTGCCCGGAGAATCCCATGGACAGAGGACCGTGGCGGGCTACAGTCCACTGGGTCACATGCAGAGTCGAACACGAGGGAATTGACTTAGCATGCACATGTATGCATCCTCTAGGAAGCTGAGAACTGGGTTTTAATCTTCAGTGACACTTTCTATCTCCAGACTACCTTATCCCAGGGCTGCCAAGCTTGCTGGGTATCTTGGTCCTGGGAGAAATCTCCCCTCTTGATCCTCAGAGCTTCCTCTCTCCACAAAAGTTTGGCTCCCTTCTCACACTGACACTAACACTATTCTTTCCTGCTCAAAGTGGAGAGGCGGTACTCAGAGTATCACGTCTTGGGGTGTGTGTGTGTGTGTGTGTGTGCACGCGCGCGTGTGTTAGTAGGGGAAGGCAGATAATAAGTAGCTCTCACAGTTTCAGTTCAGTCCAGTCCAGTCACTCAGTTGTGTCCAACTCTTTGAGACCCCATGAACCGCAGCACGCCAGGCCTCCCTGTCCATCACCAACTCCTGGAGTTCACCCAAACCCATGTCCATTGAGTCGGTGATGCCATCCAACCATCTCATCCTCTGTCATCCCCTTCTCCTCAATGAGTCAGGTCTTTGCATCAGGTATTGGAGTTTCAGCTTTAGCATCAGTCCTTCCAATGAACACCCAGGACTGATCTCTTTTAGGATGCACTGGTTGGATCTCCTTGCAGTCCAAGGAACTCTCAAGAGTCTCCTCCAACACCACGGTTCAAAAGCCCCATTTTCCCATCATGCCTTTCTTCTTCCCAGGACGATGGTATCTGTCTAGTTTCTGGCCTTACCTTGTCTGGCTGGCTTGAGAGAGAATTGGAGCCAGTTCTCCCCAGGACCCTGTGGCATTAACCACTTAGCTCTCCTGATGCCCTAGATCTGCATTACTAAGCCCCAGTTCCCTCCATTCGTCGTGGGAGTTAGCACTGATGGAAATGAGCTTTGGTTAGTATAAGAGGCTCAGAATCCAACTGAATTTGAATTGTGATGAATTCTGCTCTCATTTTTCTGTCTTTTTTCTACTGACTTTCCTCTTTCTGTCTTGGCAAGACACACCTCTTTGCAGGTCTGGGTTCAAGATGACTTGGTTACTTAATTTTTAAACTAGGGGCTTGTAATCAGCCCACAGGTCATGAAAGTGAGCCCCATCTGTAGTAAGGGAGGGTCTGACCACTGTCTGGTCACACTGTAGTTAAGTGTTGGTGCCCTATCTTCTGGAGTATTAAGGGTCACAGTTCTGTTAAGGGGTGTCCTGGGGCACCAAAGATGAGTCACACAGGATAGTTCAGAATGGCTCAGCAAAAGCTTGGTGTGTGTGTGGGTTTTTCACTGGAAAAACCACAGGCATCATACAAGTGCCCTCTGAGAGAGGCCTTCACCCCACAACAAAGAAAGGAATAGTTAAATCAACTTTTCCATCCATGTGATCCCAGGGGCATAGACTGGTTTGCAGATGTTGGCCTGCTGGAGAGCCTGTGTCCTAAGCTGGAGAGAGATCCCCTCTTCTCCTTGCCAGAGTTTTATATTATTATTTGATTAGTTCTTTTTAAGGCAGAGTGAGAGAGATTCTCTCTGGGAGATAGATACATAAAAGTTTCTGCCATTAAAAAAAACATTTTCTCTTCTGAGGGATTATGCATGCTTGCAACTGTAAAGATTTTTATTAGAGGACAGAGTTGTTTAATGAGATGTTACTTTTGCCAGCTTCTTAGCTCTCTGCTGAGGTCACTTATGTTTCAAAAGTCAGAGTGGTAGAGGATCCCTGCTCTCCATCAGAGCCCTGTCTTAGGAGGAGCAAAGAGAGGGTCTTCCATGATGGAGCTCTGTGGATGTGACCTGGCCTCTGCCTCCTAAGGAATACAGTGACTCAACCAAATTGCTGGGACTTCCCTGAAAGTCCAGTGGTCACGACTCTGCACTTTCACTGCAAGGGGAGTGGGTTTAATCCCTATTCAGAGAACTAAGATCTCACGTGCTTCGAGACAAAGCCAAAACAACAACAACAACAAAAACATAAAACCGAAATTGCTGATTGTGTTGACATCTGATTTCAACATTTGGTTTCCCACTTGGGGTCTTAAAACGGGAATGTCTACCGTCTACCTTTCAGTAAAAATGTTACCCTGTAGCAGATATGCGTTAGAAGAGGGAGAGTTATTAAAGTGGTATCACAGAACCTTTTATATTTTTGTTCCTTCCCCTTATCCTTTTTGTTAGAAAACAGGATCTTAGGACCTCTGGTGGCCTTGCATCCTCTGACCTGTAGTCTGTGTTAGAAATGTAAGTAAAATCAGGGAAATAGACTAGAAAGAAATGGGGAAGGGGAGTTCTCTGTTAGACAGATCATCAGGGGATGCCCTTCTGAAAGACTGTATTTCTGAAGAGACCTGAAGGCAATGAGAGGCGGAGTCAAGGGGAGAACGTTCCAGGCAGGGGGCACTGTAGAACTCCTGGATCCTGGGGCATCACCATTTACTTGGTGAATTTCATCAGTGTGGGCCCAGTGACCAGCAGGCCATGAAGATTTGAATAACCTGGTGTTGTTAATCTGCTGGGATAATGGGCACCTACTTTGAGCAAGCTGTGTGCAGCAAGCAACTTTGCACAAGAAGCCAAGCATTTCCTTAGAAAAAAAGGTGTTGAATCTTTCCCAGTTCTGCACCATTGAATGCTGAGGGGAAAATGTTTAGCTTGAAGAAATTTAAAGGTGGGGGTTGGCTACCTTGTCTTGTTCTTGGAGAAATTCAACATGAAGTTCCCTTTCGGGGAAAACAAGAAACAAAAATAAAACCTGCACTCTGCCTTCCCAGCCCAGATGAACCAATGTGGCCTTTAGGTGCCATTCTGACTGGGGGAGGCCAACATTCTGAATATCCCCCTTGAGTGAAACCCCTTTAGAATGTCTGAGTTTTAACTAAAATTGCTTCTTGATGTGTCCAACAGGATGATTTACCTACAAAATGTACTAACGCCAGGCTGTCAATCTGTAATGTGTGCGCGTGCGCTCAGCCGTGTCCGACTCTGGCGACCCCATGGGCTGTAGCCCAGCAGGCTCCTCTGTCCATGGGATTCTCCAGGCAAGAATACTGGAGTGGGGTGCCATTTCCTCCTCCAGGTTAGATGGGTTATTAAACTGTGCACTGAAGTGAGGCAGAATAGCTATTAAATGCAAATTTTTAAAATCATTATTGCTGTGTGGCACCCTTTCCGAACGTCATTAGTGACTGTATTAGAAAACAGAGGGCTCAGAAAATAATTTTATTTTGAATCAAAAATAATATAGAGCAAGTTGCAGCTTTCTTTGACACTCAAACAGAGATTGTGTCTGCTATAACTCCTTTTTTCTTTTTTTTTTGTTTATTGAAGTGTAGTTGATATACAATATTGTGTTAATTTCTGCTGTACAGCAAAGTGATTCAGTTATACCATTATATCATTCTTTTTAATATTCTTGTCTTTTANGAGGACCTACATATGTTATTACAAAATATCGAGAATAGCTCTCTGTGCTATACTTTGTTGTTTATCCATTCTTTATGTAATAGTTCATCTACTAACCCCAGACTCCCACCCCATCGCTCCCCCACCCCCGCTCCCCCTTGGAAACCACAAATCTGTTCTTTATGTCTGTGGAGACAATTCCTGTTTTTGATTATAGGTAGAGGATTCTGATAAAGGTGATAGTCACACTTGTCAAGCCTTTTATTTTTACAGTGGATTCAACTTAAGTAAATAGTGTTCTATCTGTCATCCTGTCTAACCCTCTAGACACTTGAAAGGTAACCAAGGCAGGTCATCCCAGTGTTGCAGATGAGAGCCGTAACAGGAGGGTTTGAGTGAGCAGAAGACTAGGATGAGAATTGGGTGTTCCTGCTTCTCCAGCCCCTGACTTCCTGCTGGAATCTTTATCATGGTTACATAGTCTGGTACCTGGACCACTCTTAACCATGGAGTCAAAGACTGAGGACACAGGTATGGACACATTAATTTTTAGGAATTTAAAGGAAGTCTGTGAAATACTAGCCTTCAGAGAGGACACGTTAAATATTAAGTTATCAATAAATATTTTTATTTATGAAAAGTACGACCATGCATCTATAAAAAGGGAAGCTATTTCTGTACTGATCTGGCATAACCGCTAAGAAATATTGTTTTTTACAAAATTTTGTTTATTTACTTTTGGCCGTGCTGGGTCTTTGTTGCTCGTGGCTTTTTCTCTAGTGGTGGTGCCCGGGCTTCCACTGCAGTGTCTACCCTTGTTGTAGAGCTCGGGCCCTAGAGTACTCGGGCCTCACTAGCTGCAGCTCCTGGGCTCCAGCACGCAGGCTCAAAAGTCGTGGCACAATGGTTCCGCTGTTCCAAGGCATGTGGGATCTTCCTGGACCAGGGATGGAACCCACGTCTCCTGCACAGGCACGTGGATTCTTCATCACTGAGCCACCAGGAAAGCCCAGGAAATATTCTTAATGTTTTTTATTTTGACATATTTTAAGACTTCCAAGAAGTTCCAGATATCATACAGAGATTTTCTGTGGGCCAGGAAATCTCTCTTCACCTGTCTTCCCCCAGTAATAAGTTACATATGACCCTGGTAAATTGATAGAACGGGGAAGTTGAGATTGGTAAAATGCCATTAATTCAAATAAATACTTTATTTGCATTTCTAAGAAATACTTTAAGTAAAAAAGGTGAGATAGTGTACAGTATGCATCTATTTGTGTATTTTTAAAGGGGGTGAGGGAATGTGTGAGTTCATGTTTATTTGTTTCCATGTGCCTAGAATATCTCTAGAAGGATGTATACAAAACTAGACACATTGGGTTGCCTATAAGAAGAAGAACTGGGCAAGAAAGTGCAGTGCTGTGCTGTGCTGAGTCTCTCAGTCATGTCCAGCTCTTTGCGACTCCTTGGACTGTAGCCCGCCAGGCTCCTCTGTCCATGGGATTTCCCAGGCAAGAGTCCTGGAGTGGGCTGCCGTTCCTCCCTCCAGGGCATCTTCCTGACCCAGGGATCTCTCGTGTCTCCTGCCTTGGCAGGTGGGTTATTTACCACTAAGCCACCTGGGAAGCCCAACAGAGTGTGAAAGAAATAGAATTACACTCTTTTGTACCAATCCATCTATTTTTTAAAAAGGTAATGACAAATCTTTTTATGTATTCATATAAAATAGTCTCTAAATTACATTTTTAAGGTAAGTAATTCTGATGTATCCCATTTGTAAAACAAGGGTGGGGAGGAATGTGTGTCTTTGCTTGCATAAACACAGAGACCTTTGGAAGAATATATAAGAAATTGGTAACACTGATTTGCTTCCAGGGATAAAAATGGGGAGCAGGGTACAGAAGCAGAGGGAGATCTTTCACCATATACCCTTTGTACCTTTTAAAATTTAAACTACGTGAATTTATTCCCTTTTCAACAAAATCAAGAAAACTAAAAAAAAAAAAAAACAAAAAACATTAAACCCTAAAAATAAAGTGCTTTCACCTTGTAAATTTTTTTTCTCTAAAATATTTAGCAGCTTTCCAGCTAATCTTTGGCTAAAATCCAAGTTGCTTAACATGACATTTAGGTTCTTTTTATAACTTGGTGTCTATTTCTTGCCTGGAGCTTTGTGTTCCACCTTAAACATTTCACTCTCTCTCCTCCTAATCCTGCCTTTTCTGACATTTCTTTATTCTAGTCTCCCTTGTCTCTACAGCCATCAGAAGTCAGGTCAGGATCTCTTCTGTGACATACCCTCAAAGAATCCAGACCTCTGTGACTTGGCTCTCATCCAAATGTCTATAACATTGTATTGTCTGCTCTACACATTGGGCCTTCACCCCACACCCTCTTGTCTTTCAAGGATATATGCATTGTCTTCCCAAATAAGATTCCCAAATCCTTGTGAGCCCAAGCTGAGAAGGACAATTTTTCTGAAACTCCCTCTTCCTGGAAGAAGCTTACACTTGGTTGATGTCCCAGTGATACTTTGTGACTAATCTATTCTTTGTGGAAATTGTATTCCACATATATGCTTGCTTGATATACACGTGAATCTCAACCTGTACCATGGCAATAAGAAATTATCTATCCATCCAAAACACCCTAGCAGAAAAAAAGAGGACAAAGTAAGAGAAAAACTCAAGAAATCATATGGTGTCTGAATATTGATATATTTTTAATGTACCATCTCTAGAAAACAAGGTGTATGGTAAAATATTTTTTCCTCTTTCATTCTGGTGCATATATATAGCTGCATATTGGAAAATAGGCCCTGTTTTCCTGGTATCCATGGTGAATTAATTAGTTTTTCTGATAGATTATCAACCAGTTCTTGAGGTTCTTGTGTTGGGCAAACACCAGAGTTAGATTCAAACCTTGGCAAGTCTGCCTTCAGATCCACGTGACTTCTAACGCTGCGTTCTTCTCTTTATAGCAATGGATATAGTTAGGTTCCTTCCATGGCACAGCATTGTATTCAGGTTCAATGGACACAAGCTATAAACTACATTCCTTGAAGAGCTCACACTCTATCTCACGTTGCGTTCGTCTGTCCGTCGCCCAGTCTGTGGCTCTATATTTAGCAGGTGCAGCCAGTTCCTGGAAGGCTGCTGATACACTCACGAAATTAGAACTAGAGAAAAAACTGACAGAGGTCGATCTGTGAAATAGAAACCATTAAGAACAAAGAGGCAAATAACAAACAATGAAAGAAAGAGCTTATCTTTGCTTAAGTCTTTTAGTTAGGCCCCATATTTCAGATGTGTTATCTCTTCATCTTTAGAGTAACTGCTGCTAAGTCGCTTCAGTCGTGTCCAACTCTGTGTGACCCCAGAGATGGCAGCCCACCAGGCTCCCCCGTCCCTGGGATTCTCCAGGCAAGAACACTGGAGTGGGTTGCCATTTCCTTCTCCAATGCATGAAAGTGAAAAGTGAAAGTGAAGTCGCTCAGTAGTGTCCGACTGTTCGCGACCCCAGGGACTGCAGCCCACCAGGCTCCTCCGTCCATGGGATTTTCCAGGCAAGAGTACTGGAGTGGGGTGCCATTGCCTTCTCCAAGAGTAACTGAGGTGGCTATTATTGTTATCTTCTTTTGCAGATGATAACAGAAACTTAGAGAGGTTAAATAAGTTGACACAGCTAAGTAACAGAGCCCAGGTCAAACTCAGAGCGTCTGCCCCTGAGTCCCTGTGTTTCATCTTGATACGATGTTATTGTTTTTCCAAAGACCAGTCACACGGACAAGTAACTTCTCAATATATTTGTCTTATTCTCTCTAACCAGATCAGAGAGTCTCTAAGTGGAAGATTGCACTTCATTTTCTTATGGGTCTCCACACATAGTGATCCATATAGCAAGGAACTGTACATTATTAGTACTCAATACTCCAGAATGAATGAATGCATAAAAAATGGCTTACAAATGTGGGTGAATGAAACAATGATGTTCAGATTCAAAAGTCAACGACCGCATACCAAGCAGTGTGAGGGGTGCAAAGAACATGACGTTCGGGAGGACTGGAGATGATGTCCAGGAAGGACCAGGCACAGGGAGGTGCCCAACACATGGTACTTTTATTAACACATCAGTATGATATGCTTTAACTTTTCTTATACACAGCTTTGTTAGGTAGCCTAACAGAGTTAGGCTCAGTAGTCTGCTCAGGCTGCCGTAACACACCACCACAGACTGGGTGGCTTCCACAACAGAAGTGCATTTTCTCACAGTTCTGGAGGCTCAGAGTCCTAGATCGAGGTGCAGGGAGGTGGCCGGTCCTTGCTGGACATCGTCTCCAGTCCTCCAAAATGTCATCTTCTTCGCACCCCTCGCACTGCTTGGTATGCGGTTGTTGACTTTTGTATCTTTCATTCACCCACATCTCCAAGCCATCTGTGTGCATTCAGCCATTCCGGAGCACTGATAATGTGCACACTCACTGTGTCCTCAGGGGGCCTTTCCTCTGTGCACTGGTGGCCAGAGAGCTCTGCCGTCTCTTTCTCTTCTAAGGACTGGCCCTGTAAGACTAGGGTCCCACTCTTAACTCTTCATTTAATCTTAATTACCTTCTTAAAAGCTCTTTCTCCAAACCTCTCCACGGGAGCTGAGCTTTCAGGGTTTGAATTCGGGGTGGCGTGGGGGCGGTAGGGCACAGAATTCAGCCCAAAACTAGTAGTTACTCCCTTTCCATTTTTCAGATGTGTAATAGGCATCCGAAGGAGTCGTTCCTGTTCTTCTGTAAAGTCTGGCTGTGCTGCCAGAAATGTACACCACCCATATTTCTGTAGGTTTCTCTCCTCCTTGCTGCCTTAAAGACCTTAACCATCTAATCCTCTCTAGAGCTGTTTTTTTTTTCCCCCAAGAAAACAATAATATCTTTTCTCTGGATGTTGCTGGTGAAATCCTGACAGTTGATTTTTTTCCCCCTGAGCTTCTCACCTTCATGCCTTCACCTCTTTTCTGTTATTTTATAATTAACTGACACAAGTTAATTATAAAGTAACTGATTAATTCCACTTTCCTGTACATTACAGAACAGGAACCATGGCATTGCCAGGCTTACAAACTTTGGAATAAAGCTGGGGACCGGAAGGCTGTTCAGCCCACAGCAAACTCTCAATGGGACTATCTTATTTTCCTACCAGAAACCAGAAAGCATGTTATTCTTTATCTGAGTTCTTGAATATCACAACAGCTCGATGTTCTCTACTTGATGGTTTCTGCTGACTTGCGCCCTCTGCTGCTTCATGTCTTCTATTCTCTCTGTTTTACCAGCTTTGGTCAGAGTTTTATTTCTTTCTATCTTGAGTTCAAATCTCATTTAGAGAGGGTCTGATTGGTTCAGCCAGTCAGCATCCATTTGGATCACTGGCCAGTGTTTGGTCTAATTGTAAGTGTTGCTCCAGTACAATGTAAAGAGTTTTTTTATCTATCACAGCATGAGGAAAATATTTTTTTGTGAATATATGACTTCTTTTCTTTTGTCCTGTGTTTACTTCTCTCCTATAAGGCAGTGTAGCAACATGGTTAACATTCAAATTCTGGTGTAAGAGCATCTGGATTAAGACCCTACTCCCAATATTTATCAGTTCTGTGAAGCTGGGCAAATTTAATTCACTTCCCTGTGCCTCAGTTTCCTCCAAATGAGGTTGTTAATACAGTCCCCAGCTCACAGAATTGTGAGGATTCAAGTTAAGGCATGTGAACAACCAAAGTGCATGCATTATAGTAAGTGCCCAGTAAGTATTATTTCTAACTTATATGCAGAGTGCATCATGAGAAACGCTGGGCTGGAGGAAGCACAAGCTGGAATCAAGATTGCTGGGAGAAATATCAATAACCTCAGATACGCAGATGACACCACCCTTATGGCAGAAAGTGAAGAAGAACTAAAGAGCCTCTTGATGAAAGTGAAAGTGGAGAGTGAAAAAGTTGGCTTAAAGCTCAACATTCAGAAACTAAGATCATGGCATCCGGTCCCATCACTTCATGGCAAATATATGGGGAAACAATGGAAACAGTGGCTGGCTTTATTTTTTTGGGCTCCAAAATCACTACAGATGGTGATTGCAGCCATGAAATTAAAAGATGCTTACTCCTTGGAAGAAAAGTCATGACCAACCTAGATAGCATATTCAAAAGTAGAGACATTACTTTGCCAACTAAGGTCCATCTAGTCAAGGCTATGGTTTTTCCAGTGGTCATGTATGGATGTGAGAGCTGGACTATAAAGAAAGCTGAGCGCCGAAGAATTGATGCTTTTGAACTGTGGTGGTGGAGAAGACTCTTGAGAGTCCCTTGGACTGCAAGGAGATCCAACCAGTCCATCCTAAAGGAGATCGGTCCTGGGTGTTCATTGGAAGGACTGATGCTAAAGCTGAAACTCCAGTACTTTGGCCACCTGATGCAAAGAGCTGACTCATTTGGAAAGACCCTGATACTGGGAAAGATTGAGGGCAGGAGGAGAAGGGGACGACAGAGGATGAGATGGTTGGATGGCATCACCGACTCTATGGATGTAGGTTTGGGTGGACTCTGGGAGTTGGTGATGGACAGGGAGGCCTGGCGTGCTGCGGTTCATGGGGTCGCAATGAGTAGGACAGGACTGAGTGACTGAACTGAATGGATTGTCCACCAGGAGGGAAAATGTCCATTCTTTTGCTAAGGAAATCTTTAATCATAAATTTACAAATAAGCATTTTAGATACCTGTTCTATGGCTGACTGAGTAACATAATTAACCGAGGCTATTAGTTCCCGATGAAACTGATTCAACAAGTCCACAAATGGTTTATATACAGTAATTGAGGATGTGAAATTTGTGAGGGTCTCTGCCTGTAGTCTATCTGGGGAAATAGTCATGTAAATAAATAATGATAAGTCAACTTGAGAGTGGGGGCACCAGGAGGAAGTGTTTAGCTTGCGCTAAAAGTCAGGAGAATTACATACTGGAGAAAATATTTGAATGGACCTTAAAGAAGAAATTGGGAGGGCGTTTCTGGCAGCGGTAAGAGCAATGATGAAAGATAATATGGTGCCTTCAAGGAACATGTAGGTTGTGTAATAACTCTTTAATCTTTTATCCTGAAGGGAATGGGGAGTCCTTAGAGGGTTTGATTTTGTTTTAAAATATACTTTTTTTTTGGGTAGAAGTCATATATACTCATTATGAAAAATAAGCAACATATTACAGAGAAATACATGAAAAGTAAAGATTTCCATTAATTTCCTCCCTCATCCCCTGAGATAATTACTATTACAAAGTGTTTGAGGTATATTTCTCTACATTTCTTTCTGGGCACATAGTAACAAGTGCATGGTGATTATTATCATAATAGAAGAATCTCTTGTGTGTACATTATATATATATATGTTAATAATTTAGTGCTGAAGTTTTGCAGCACTTCCAGCCATTACAATGTTACCTGAATCCCCATCCCTATCTGTAGGAATCACTGTGAATGTGAATCCATATACTTTAGACTTTGTGGAGACCAAGGAGTAAGACTGCTTACTTAGTAAGTTGCACAAATTAAAAACTGGGCAGGCATCTTGGCCACTTCTTTCAACTCTGCCCTCCACATTCATTTGGCCAAAAAGACCTGTTGATTTTACCTCAACAATTCAAATTTATTTCCTCTTTGCCTCTAAGCAGTGTAAAGGGTCCTCCATTTGTCTTTCCATCATATTTTGTGTGTAACTTTATCATGAGACTTAGCACATTCACAGTATATTGGAATCATCTGTTTACTCATCTTTTCCACCCAAGTATGAAGTTCTTAAAGGCAATGCCTTAAAAAAAAAAGTCTTACATCTCTAGTGCCTAGCATATAGCTCCATGAATGTTGATGAAGGCATATGACTATTGCATTGTTCAGTTTCCCCGACAGAAATGCACCCTTACTATGTATCAGGCATTTGGATAAAAGGTTGAGTTTCCTGACCTGTAAAAGTTGGCCTATAATATATATAGTTTACCTCTTATAAGATTTAGTAAAGTAAAGGAGGCCCTTGGTGGTCTAGTGGTAAGACTCTGCTCCCAATGCAGGGGGCCTGAGTTTGATCTCTGGTCAGGGAACTAGATCCCATGTGTTGCACCTTAAAAAAAAGGATCCTGTCTGTATGCAGCAACTACGGCATGGAACAACAGACTGATTCCAAATTGGGAAAGGAGTAAGTCAAGGCTGTATATTGTCACCCTAGTTATTTAACTTATATGCAGAGTACATCATGCGAAATGCCAGGCTGGATGAAGCACAAGCTCTAATTAAGACTGCTGGGAGAAATATCAATAACCTCAGATATGCAGATGATACCACTCTCATGGCAGAAAGTGAAGAAGAACTAAAGAGACTCTTGATGAAAGTGAAAGAGGAGAGTGAAAAAGTTGGCTTAAAACTCAACATTCAAAAAACTGATATCATGGCATCCGGTCCCATCACTTCATGGCAAATAGATGGAGAAACAATGGAAATAGTGACAGCCTTTATTTTCTTGGGCTCCAAAATCACTTCAGATGGTGACCGCAGCCATGAAATTAAAAGATGCTTGCTCCTTGGAAGAAAAGTTATGACCAACCTAGACAGCATATTCAAAAGCAGAGACATTACTTTGCCAACAAAGGTCCATCTAGTCAAAGCTATGGTTTTTCCAGTGGTCATGTATGGATGTGAGAGTTGGACTATAAAGAAAGCTGAGCGCCGAAGAATTGATGCTTTTGAACTGTGGTATTGGAGAAGACTCTTGAGAGTCCCTTGGACTGTCCAAGGAGATCTAACCAGTCTATCCTAAAGGAAATCAGTCCTGAATATTCATTGGGAGGACTGATGCTGAAGCTGAAACTCCAATACTTTGGCCACCTGATACAAAGAACTGACTCACTGGAAAAGACCCTGGTGCTGGGAAAGATTGAAGGCAGGAGAAGAAGGAGACGACAGAGGATGAGATGGTTGGATGGTATCACCTACTCAATGGACATGAGTTTGAGCAAGCTCTGGGAGTTGGTGATAGACAAGGAAGTCTGGCATGCTGCAGTCCATGGGGTCACAAAGAGTCAGACATGACTGAGTCACTGAACTGAACTGAACTCAATGCAGCAACTAAGACTTGGCACAGCCAAATAATAAAATAAATATTAAAAAAAATTTAGTAAAATAAGCTTTAATGTTTTAAATTCTTTTAAAGATTAAGACTAATTTTGTATTTAAAACACTTAACACAGACAGAATAGACTGGTTGTTATCACGATAATGAGCTAGGCACAGGAATGTCCACAAAGCCAGGGGAAATTTTACAGGAGCCGTGAACACCCTATGAATTTTAAAGAGTGAGCATTTCTAACCACTTCTGGTTTGGAACTTCTTGTTTTAAACAAATTTTCACTGAAATAAACTCTTTTTAAAAAAAGAGAATTTAAAAGAAAATATAATGTATCTTGAAGGTGAGTCAGGAAAGGCAACAAGGTCAAAGACATAAAAATCTCTTATAGCCTTGAGTGAGTGAGTGAAGTTGCTCAGTCGTGTCCGACTCTTTGTGACCCCATGACTGTAGCCTACCAGGCTTCTCCGTCCATGGGATTCTCCAGGCAAGAATACTGGCATGGGTTACCATTTCCTTCTCCAGGGGATCTTCCCGACCCAGGGATTGAACCCGGGTCTCCCGTGTTGGAGGCAGACGCTTTAACCTCTGAGCCACCAGGAAAGCAATTTCTGGCCTTCCCTGACAAGCTAGAGGAGTAGGATGGTGTAGGAGGTGGGAGGGAGGTTCAAGAGGAAGGGGGCATATGTATACCTGTTGCTGATTCCTGTTGATGCATGGCAGAAACCAACATAATATTGTAAAACAATTATCGTTCAATTAAAAATAAATACAGAAAAAAGAAAAAGTCCAAACCTTGAGGTAAAAGCCCAAATGCCAATTGCAGACGGGCAGTTACTGAATCAGAAGTTGGGAACTTAAAAGGTAAGCAAAGGCCAGGCCTCACTCCCAATTAATCATAATTGGTAGGAGCTGGACCCCAGGAGTGAGCCTTTTAATCTCCTCATTGATTCTATTGTGCAGCCAATGGTGAGGATCACTGCAACTCTAAATGAACGAGGGCAAGAGGGGTGCTGACTACAATGAAATTCGCCAACTTCTCTGAAAATGTCCTGATTTTCATGCGAACTTTCCCAAACTTTAAGATGTTGACAAGTAATATAAAATTTAAAAATAAACAACCAAATACTTTGGGAGTCAAAGAAGACATGGATAGACGCTCTGCTGGGTATCAGTTTGTGATCTTCCTTGCAGATCAACCTTCACTTTGAAGAAACAAACTGATAAAGTTCAGTTCAGTTCAGTCGCTCAGTCGTGTCCGACTCTTTGTGACCCTATGAATTGCAGCACGCCAGGCCTCCCTGTCCATCACCAAGTCCCGGAGTTCACTCAGACTCACGTCCATCGAGTCTGTGATGCCATCCAGCCATCTCATCCTCTGTCGTCCCCTTCTCCTCCTGCCCCCAATCCCTCCCAGCATCAGAGTCTTTTCCAATGAGTCAACTCTTCGCATGAGGTGGCCAAAGTACTGGAGTTTCAGCTTTAGCATCATTCCCTCCAAAGAAATCCCAGGACTGATAAAGAGGGAAGTTAAATAACTTGTCCAAGAATACGCAGCAAGTGAGAATAAAAGTTGGGACTAATATTCAGTCCTTAATGTTCCTGTAACACTGAAGAAGCTGAAGTTGAACGGTTTTATGAAGACCTACAAGACCTTTTAGAACTAACACCCCAAAAAGATGTCCTTTTCATTATAGGGGACTGGAATGCAAAAGTAGGAAGTCAAGAAACACCTGGAGTAACAGGCAAATTTGGCCTTGGAATGTGGAATAAAGCAGGGCAAAGATTAATAGAGTTTTGCCAAGAAAATGCACTGGTCATAGCAAACACCCTCTTCCAACAACACAAGAGAAGACTCTACACATGGACATCACCAGATGGTCAACACCGAAATCAGATTGATTGTATTCTTTGCAGCCAAAGATGGAGAAGCTCTATGCAGTCAACAAAAACAAGACCAGGAGCTGACTGTGGCTCAGATCATGAACTCCTTATTGCCAAATTCAGACTTAAATTGAAGAAAGTAGGGAAAACGCTAGATCACTCAGGTATGACCTAAATCAAATCTCTTATGATTATACAATGGAAGTGAGAAATAGATTTAAGGGCCTAGATCTGATAGATAGAGTGCCTGATGAACTATGGAATGAGGTTCGTGACATTGTACAGGAGACAAGGATCAAGACCATTACCATGGAAAAGAAATGCAAAAAAGCAAAATGGCTATCTGGGGAGGGCTTACAAATAGCTGTGAAAAGAAGAGAGGAGAAAAGCCAAGGAGAAAGGAAAGATATAAGCATCTGAATGCAGAGTTCCAGAGAATAGCAAGAAGAGATAAGAAAGCCTTCTTCAGTGATCAATGCAAAGAAATAGAGGAAAAGAACAGAATGGGAAAGACTAGAGATCTCTTCAAGAAAATTAGAGATACCAAGGGAACATTTCATGCAAAGATGGGCTCTATAAAGGACAGAAATGGTCTGGACCTAACAGAAGCAGAAGACATTAAGAAGAGGTGGCAAGAATACACAGAAGAACTGTACAAAAAAGATCTTCACGACACAGATAATCATGATGGTGTGATCACTCATCTAGAGCCAGACATCCTGGAATGTGAAGTCAAGTGGGCATTGGAAAGCATCACTA
>SJYQ01035060.1:64700-103441 GCA_006410935.1 Redunca redunca
GGCTGAAGGAATCTCCCGAATACTGCCCCAGGCATCCAGCAATTAAGGAAACCTGGCGATTCCTAAATAATGCAAAGGGAATCCGGACTTCCAAGTGAAGAGAACTGGCAGCAGCAGCAGCAAGAAAAGAATCAACAACGCATGCGCTTTCCACAGGCGGGGCCGCGGAAGGGCGAGGTAGGTTAAGGAGGATGAATTGCGACCTTCGTTTGGCGACGCTCACGACTCCTGCCGTAAAGGCCGGTGTGGCGCGTGCGCGTCTCTTTTCGTGCAGATTCTCTACGCCGTTTGCTGCTGTTGTCTCACGGGTCCAGCGCTGTCGCAATGATGAAGCTGAGCAAAGAGGCCAAGCAGAGGCTGCAACAGCTTTTCAAGGGAGGACAATTTGCCATCCGCTGGGGTTTTATTCCTCTCGTGATTTACCTGGGTCAGTGGGAGAAGAACCTGGTAGGAGACGGGAGGGAAGAGGGTGCGGATGCTGAGACTCCATTTTGGCCTGAGGCGTGAGGGAGAAACGCGACCACGCCGAGCGCGTCTTTCGAGGCTCTCTGGTCAAGCGTGGTCCGTCTAAGCTGACTTCGCGTTCTTGTTCTATCCTCCCCCCCCACCCCTTTTTTTCTTTCTTTCTGGTTTTTAACAAGTCACGTAATATTTCCCGTGCAGTTACTACATCTGTAAGCAAGAGGTGACCTACTTTTCAGGATTTGGGGGGACCTGAAAAGTCCTGATGTGCGTGGACCTGAGGGCCTGATGTGTGTGAAAGTGATTAATTCACATTTGGACAGTAGATGTGTTTTCGGGAAGGTCATTGTCACCTTTCCAGGTGGGCCTAAGTGGAAAGAGGTTATAAGTCTCATGGGTATGCCACTGCCTTGAGGCATGATTATGACAATAGTTGTTGGATGCTTCTGCGTTCTCACGTGCAGGTAAAGGTTTTACGCGCGGGGAAACCGAGGCACAGAACAGTTTTGTTCTTCGCTGAAGGCCACACAGCTGTCAAATAGGGGAGCTATGAAGTCAAGCAGTGGGCCATGAAGGCCCATACTCTTAACCACCATGCTGTATTGAAGACATTTGAAAGTGGTAAGGCCCATATTTTTGCCTAGGGCCGCACATTGAGACTTCACACCGTTTCTCGCCTGGGCTAGTTTTGTATTTTTAAACTGATTGCCCAGTTCAGGCAGTAGGATGGAGTGGATAGCGTTCCGGCTTTGTCAGTTTGAGCGTAGAGTTTGACATTGTGTAAAACTCCGGTTCAGATTTCACAATCCTATGATTTTCAACTAGATGCTGCTGCTTGTTTTTGGTTTTATGTTTTTTAGGTGTCATGTCTTTTGTAAGACGCAGTGCATTCACTCAGGCTTGACGGAGCGTTTGATTATGCTGGATATTCCGTAGGCAATTGTGGCTCCCATTTCCCCATGACTTGCAAGCCAACTAATAACCTGGAGATACTTCAGAATGCAGGGCTTTAAAAGACCCTTTTCCTCCCTTATTTTGAACGCATTTGTGGGGGGGCGGGGGGCGGGGTTTGGCTGCACCGTGGTCATGTGAAACTTCCGCTACCAGATATTGAACCTGCACTCCCTGCAGTGGGAGAGCGGATTCTTAACCGCTTCCCGGACTACCCGGGAAGTCCCTACAACACATTTTTTGAAAACGACTTAACCTATTTGGCTGTGCCAGTTCTTCGTCTTAGCTTGTAGGATCTAGTTCCTTGACCAGGGATGGATCGCTGGCCCCCTGCTTTGGGAGCAGCGAGTCTTAGCCACTGGACCACCAGGGAAGTACTGCATTTTTAAAAGAAGCATTAGTTACCCAGATTTTAGTAACTTTGTGTAGGTATTGAGAATTAGAACAAGTAATTAGCCTGTTCTTACAGGCTGTTGTTCCTCTCTTTCTCCCAGACTGTCCTCTTCCCCAGCCTTCACTTAACTGTAGAAGGGCCCAGTTTTGCTAGGCAGACACTGGGAGGAGCTGTCCTTCTAGCTAAGGAAGGAAGTTAAGGGGTCTTTGATTCTTCCCCTTCTTTGTTCTGTGTCCTTTTTCTATTGTGTATGTTGGGTCCCATTTTAGTCTGCTCCTGCTTTCTTTGTCCGTGTGGAGTCTTTGTTCTATGAGTCTTTTTCAGGTAACTTTTCTCCTCTCCTTTTTGAAATTCCTTTTCTGTTGCCAGAAAGCTGCAGCTGGTTGTTAAAATCTGTATAAGGACGGTTTTGGTCTGAAGAGTAGACAATGCTTTTCTTTTCTACCCTAGAATTATTTTCCTTTTTGTGCACACTGGCTATTTTCTTTTTACTAGGATTACTAGTAATCGTACAGTTTAGTGCTGGTACCCTTGTGTCTAGCTCAGTTGGAGACTGATGTTAAGGCTGTCTTTTTATCTTTCCTTGTTAACCACGGTTTTTTCCTCATACTGTATCTAAGCTTAATTTTAGGTCTGACCTAGTTCCCATGCTTTACTTCTCCACCTCAGCTCTCAGTAAAACCTTGCAAGTGCATATTGAATTTCTTATGTAGTTTAGTTTCAAACATAACCTTTTAGGGCTTCTGGAAGTACAGTGGGAATATAGTGCTATAAATAGGACAGTGACCTGATAAAGCATCTGTTTGGACATTTACCAACAAAAAGATTTTAGTGAGTTACCTGTTGGAAGACAATTCTCCCATAGTGTCTTGAATTTCTACAAATCTTGTGAGCAGAGGCAGTGACCACCCTTTGTTCATGTTTTTAAGGATGTTTGTAGGGTGGACAGCTTTGGAAAATAGTACCAGGGTAAAGGGGAGGCATGCTGTCTCTGCCCATTATAAAAGATTCTGGTTCCCCAAACACAGGGTCAGGGATCATCTTTAAATGCTGACTAGTCTGATTACTGGAGAAGGCAATGGCACCCCACTCCAGTACTCTTGCCTGGAAAATCCCATGGATGGGGGAGCCTGGTAGGCTGCAGTCCCTGGGGTCTCGAACAGTTGGACACGACTGAGCGACTTCACTTTGACTTTTCACTTTCATGCATTGGAGAAGGAAATGGCAACCCACTCCAGTGTTCTTGCCTGGAGAATCCCAGGGATTGGGGAGCCTGGTGGGCTGCCATCTCTGGGGTCGCACAGAGTCGGACACGACTGAAGTGACTTAGCAGCAGTAGCAGTCTGATGACAGCCATTGCTTGTAATAAGAGCACTGATTTAATTAACAATAGCTTGAGTTTTTTTCCCCTGTATCACCAGCCTTTGATTGCTTTGTAAAGAGAGGTTCATGGGGATAAAATATCTTCAATTTTTTTCTTTAAAAAAGTATAATTTTTTTACAGAATTAGACTCACAGAACAACCTCGTGCGGGATGGGGAAGAATGAGGGGAATGGATAGTTAGGGAGTGTGGGATGAACAGGTACACACTGCTGTATTTAAAATGGATAACCTGCTGTACAGCACAGGGAACTCTGCTCAGTGTTATGTGGAAGCCTGGATGGGAGGGAGTTTGAGGGAGAATGGATACATGTATATGTATGGCTGAGTTCCTCTATTCTCCATCTGAAACCAGCACAGCATTGTTAATCAACACAGCATTTTTAATCAGCTATATTCCAATAGAAAATAAGTAAGTTTTTTTTTTTTTGATATGCTTAAAAAAAAAGTCTTAGTACTCTTTGTAGTTCTTCATTCAGTTTGATTTGGTAGTTTGTCTTTTTTGTGGGTAATGACTAAGAATGAAAAACAGTGTGTGCTAAGGGCTACTATTATAGGAATAAGGTAGTTTGTCTTCCCTACTGATCAGTTCTGCACATGATCACATACTCTAGTGAAGATTCAAAACTATTCTGTTGCACAGGTAAATCTAGGTAATTCTGGTAGATGTGGATGTCATTCTAGCTACCAAATACTGATTTAGAAAGAAAACATTGTAAATTTTTGTCTGCTAGAGTTTTAATTGGTCTTTATTCTCTTTCTTCCCTCTCCCTTTCCCGCAGGATTTAAGAGGGGTGCAGATCCTGGAATGCCTGAACCAACTGTTTTGAGGTACTGCTCTTACAAATACGCATTGCAGGGCAAATGATCATATATAAGTACGAAATCATGGCAAGCAGAAGAGAAGTAGTGCTAGGTATTGTAATGGAGCTTTATCAGTCAGGTGTAATTTTGGGCTATTGGAAAATTGCAGCAATTTGTAGACCAGTCTAACTTTCATTATTGGGTAACTGCTTTCTCTCATCTTCCTAATTTCTGTTTACTGTGCTGTGTTATAATCATAATGAAGCATGTTTTAAAAGGAAAAGAACTAACGTATCCTGCCACTTTAAAAGCTGAACTGTTCTTAATTCCCATATTCCTGTCTTATCCTTATTAAGATATGTGAAACTTTCTGTATCATTCTAACAACAGTACAGATAATTTTTTTTTTCCACCCCAAATTAGAATTGATAGCCCATGTATTTTCCAGTTGTTGATCACTTAGGTTTTTCAGGGTTTTTTTTAGTATTTTAATTAACAATATAACAAACATTTTTATGTGCATAGGTTTTATAGGTTTAGATTTATTTCCTTGTGATAAATTCTCATGGGATTAATAAGTCAGTGTACAGACATTTGTGGCTCTGAAAATGCATTCCTTTCAAATTTCCTTTCTCTAAAACAACCTTGATGGTGTTGGATAAACACTGGTGAAAACTTCCACGTACACACACACAGCTACATGGAGTATATGTATACATATACTCATATGCACGTGTGTGTACATACTTGTGAAAACCATATGTATGCATGTGTGTATATGTGTGTGTGTGTGTGTGTGTGTGTGTGTGTGTGTGAAGGCAGAATCTGGAACAGGAAGAATTGCTCTGTAGAAAGGACTGGTACTCATAGCACTGGGATGAGCAGCACCCCTGCACAGGTGCTGTGGAATCCCACCTTGACCTGTCTTCCAGACATTTCTTGTGGCTTGTCCTAACAGACTTTTTACTGCTGTTCTAGATCTGTTTCTTCACACTCCTAATCTAAGCTACTATTTTCTAGAATGGGAAGAATAATAATGGTCATATTACTAACAGTCATTTGTAGTGTGTCAGCCACTGTGTTAAGTGCTTTATATACAACATCACTAATTGTTACTTCAGTCCTTCAGAGCTGATCATACAGTCTGTGGGTGGTGGTATATGTCTGTCTCGAAAGCCTGTACACTTTCCACTGGGTCATATGGCCTCCCACAGATAATATGATCTGCTACTTTACTTAGCACAATGCTATCTGATAAGAATTTCCTCCACCTTCTCTGCCTTGCCAGTCTCTCCTTTTCTCAAAGCAAGGTTTTCTTCAGGGTACTGCCAAACGTGCCATCCACTTGTCCATTTATGCTGTTACTCTTTACTGATAAAATTCTTCAATGAATGGTCTTCACTCCCTGCTTCCTTTCTTCACTTCCCTCTCTTTTCTTAATCTTTTGTGGTACAGCCTCTTAAAACTGCTTTCAGAGGTCCCCATCAGGCTTTTTTTTTTTTTTTTTGGTTTTTACTCTTTGAACTATCAGTTTTCTTTTTTGTAAAATGGGGACTCAGGTAATGTGTCTGCTACTGAGTAGCTGACTGACCTTAGACCAGTTATTTCCTAAGGGAAACAGTACCTTAGGAAATACTATCAGAGATGGGACTACCTGGTCAAGCTGTGTGAACATTTTTCAAGGACTGAAAATTATCATCAAATACTTCTTTCCAAGAGGCTGTTAACCTAAGATGAAGTTTTGTCTTTTATAAGTTTATAATATCTGATTTATAAGATTGTCCTGAGAATTGAATAAGATTATTGTATGTAAAGTATTAACAGTGCTTGACACATAATGTATGAGCAATAAACTTAATAATTTTTAGCCTTTCTCTGTCATCTCCTTCACCCCACTTTTCTCCTGTGAGTACCTGAAGTAGCTGCCAGATACTTGGGGAACACTTTGAAAGTGCTGAATTAACTTAATTAAAGGATCCTAACTTCTTTGTAGTGTTGGGACAGGATTGATACAGCATTTCTTCTTGTACAGTTTTTAGACTGGACCTGCATGCTGGGAAACAGTATTTTGTGCCCCAGGTGATACAGAACCCAGAAGTGGGGATAGATCTGCCCTTCTGTAGTACTGGCTTCAGATATCTCACCAAGAGCTGGCCCTTCAAAGTGAGGCAGCCACCCCTTCCCCGCTGCTTTTTCATGTCTTTCTCATCATCTCAGTGCTCCTCTCCTTTCTGGTGGTGATGATCATTCTTTTCTGTCATTAGGGACATTTTCTGATTTTTTTCCAGGGGTATTTGTGATTTAGGAAGGAAATGAGTGCTGAAAAGGGTTATCCTGTTACAGAATTTCATATACGATGCTGCTTATACTGGGAAGACTGACTAAAGAGGTTTTCCAAGGTTGCCTAGTCTGTACTCTGAAAGGAATAGACTTGTATTTGTCAGTAAGGTAAATGTTTTATTAATGTAAAACTCAGGAATATAAAGTTTATTGTTTATATATAAATTTATTTATATAGTACTTATGAAAATAATATAGTTCAAGATTTATTGGTTTATTTTCCTTGTTAAGTTGTTGGATTCCTTGGGATTAGGTCCCCATCCATCCTCTTTCACACAGGATGGTTCTGTGTATTAGGTTGTTTGATATGAATGCCTTATTCAAAATGCAGTATTTAGTGAATAAGGGGCAATATCTTAGTAAAACATCATTTAGGCAAAATACATGAATATTAACTAACTGGGAGAATGATTGTTCCCATTATCTGTATAAGGCCAAGGAAGATTTTCTTTTCTGTTTATCTTAGATGCTCATTACCAATGAGGAAGAGACCTTGATAAATGAATATTTTGTTTTCATATCTTAACTGTATGCAAATATACTTGGGATTTAATGGGAGATTTTAATACACTTTTGAAAATTGAAAATAAGTGCATGTTGGTTTGCTTTATACACAAAAGGAAAATGCTTTCTAAATACAAACTTAACAGAATGCTCATATTGTCATTTTGTAATGCAATTTTATTTAAGTTGACTTACTACTAGAAACTACATTTTTAATCAACAGGGCTTAGAAATAAAACACTTGTCTCCTTCCTGTATCTTCCTGTATCTAACAAGGATATACCTTTATTTTCTGGTTTCATCAATCCTTCATGTCACTCTTTTGATTGACCTCAATTTATGTTTTCCTTTTTGTTTATAATAGGTAACTACAATTAAAAGTAATAAAATTGTATTTCTTTAAATAGGTCTCTGCTTTTTTTACTCAGTGAGATTGATTCTTCTGCTAATTCTGAATTTGATGGTTGAGTAAACATGAACATAAATATATAAAATCTTCTAGTTCTTAAGCTGTGTTTGAGAAGTTTTTACTTTGGGGTTTAATTTATTTCTCCTCTTCACAAACATTTTAGCTTACTTTGGGGATAAAGGACTGTTTGGTCATCTGGTTTTGGAAGCAGTCAATGCAGAGGAACAACATGGAAGGTGTGCTGTCTGGCTGGGATAAGAGATGGGACATCGTTCAGACGGTCACCAATTGGATGGCACAGGGCTCTTACTTCTCAGATGCATCTGTGGCAGAGTGGAACTTCTACTGACTTATTTATGATAGACTGTATTAAAATAAATGTTTTTAACAATGTTATGTCTTGAGTCCTTTTTGAATTGAACCTAACAGGACTGTCAGGTAAAAATTTAGCCATTTGGTACTTTTTCAAAACAGAGATCTGTGTGTCTAGATGATACTTTGAAAAAGAAGAACATTTCCAAGTTAATTCATGTCTGTTCACTTAACAAATGGATTCTAGTTTCCCTTTGCAGTGAATTAATAACTCCTTTTGAGATGTTCTGAGGTAGTAAAAGGAGAGAGAGCTCTCTGTGATATACTGGGCCCTAACTTCCAGGGGTGACGTTCTGATGAAATAGGATTCTTTGGCTGTGTTGGTAGGGCATGAGAATGGCATTGGAGGCTTATATGTCTGATTTGTGAGTTAAATGTGAGTCTTAAGATTTACCTCACTAGGAAGCTGGAGGTGGCTGAGCAGGAGCCCATGGAGATCTACACAGAACAGTAGTACTTCCTATTTTCTGATAAAAGCGTTTATGGGAACTAGTTCAGTTCTGTGTTGTGGTTTCCTGGGACCTTTATCTGTATTTGAAGGCACCAGTCACCTCCCTTTTTCTTAAACTTAGCTTTTGTAATTCTAACAAAATAGATCTATTTCCTTATTTTAGGGAATTGTAATTAATTATAGGAAAGTAGGCTTGAAACAAGTGATGACACATTGGATTGAATGTTTTAAACGTCTGGGTCAGAGAATGATCATGAATGTAATCTCAGGTAACTGGACCAATCATTACCAGAAATATCCTCCTTATTTCTAATGTAAAGCCCTCTTGGCGATTTAAATCTATTTTCTCAAGTTTTGTTATCTTTGTCTTGGAGATGTGGACTATTATGGAAGCTTATTGCATAAGGGGGTTTTAAAGTGGAATTCTTGAGAGCTAACTACAGGGAAATCATTTCTGGTATGTACTTAATGTAATTGCTTTAATAGTTCATGAATCTGAGCATGTATGCTTTTGCTAAGAACTCTGGCTAGCTTTTAAATCCCCTAGAATTGCTTAAAATTGTGGCTGCCTTCTACACCCCCATTCTTTCTACTAAATGGGTTGTCAGTGAATTTTTGTTAGTATTTTGGTACACATTTTTCTTTTTCACTCAGGCTTTCTAGAACTTGAAAAAGCTATGGCAAGTGCCCAATTTGATAAAATACTTACATGGATAAGAAACATAAGTGGTTTTGTACTTTAGGAGCTAACTTGTAGTTGTTTATAAAACCCACAAATACTTTTGAAGTAAGAAATTGGGAATTAAGTAGAAAGGGATGAATTCCTAGTTCTCATATCTTAGGAAGCTAAGGAACAGAATTTAAGCATTTGTTCAAGGCACAGGATAAGAACTGAGACTAAGTCTACACTTTAAAGTTTATTTCTGAATGTTTGTGAAATGTTTATAATTAAGCTCCTACATTTTATTGAACTTTAGATTTTAGGACAGTGCAGGCCTGTTGCAAAAACATGAGTCTGTTCTGTTAAACACTAGAGAGTTCTTAGAAATATGGTTTCTTTTTATTATTTTTAAAAAAGTTTAAAAGTTGGAGTATAGTTGCAATGTTGTGTTAATTTTTGCTGTGCAATAGATTATTTCTGACCTTAATTTTGCTTAGACAAACCCTGAGCTGACAGGACCTGATTTGAGTCCTGGTCCTGCTACCTAGTTCCTACTGCCCTTCATAGAGAAGTCACTTACTCTTTAGACTGGAGTTTCTTCCACAAAATAGGGATAATACTTGTCTCAACACATTAGTCCCTAAACCACAAGAATACTGGAGTGGGTAGCCATTTCCTACTCTGTGTGGTTGGCATAGCTGATCCTAGACTAGCAATCCTAGTCCTAGAAGCTTGTTAGCAAAGCACATTTTCAGCTGGATCAGAAGTGGGATGACCTCCAATGATCTGTGTGTTTTAATTACTTCCAGCATTGTTTTAAATTAAACTTGTTATCTGAGAGAGCTGTAGGATTCAGTACAATGTAAGAACCCATACAGAAAGATCCCTGTACGTGTTACCTAGTTTCCTTGAGTGGTGGCATCTTGTAAGACTGTATGATTTCAGGATACTGATAGAGTCAGAACTTTTCCATTACCACAAGCATCTCTCAGGTTGCCTTTTTAATAGCTAACCTTCCTCCCTCACACCCTTGGCAACTATATTAATCTATTGTCCATTTCTGTAGTTTTTCTCATTTCATTTTCATATGTAAGAAAGTTACATAAATGGAATCATACAGTAAGTAACCTTTTTAGATTGGCTTTTTTCCACTCACTGTAGTTCTTTGTAGATGGGTAAATGTTTTGTGTTTATTCAGTTTATTCCTCTCTATTGCCGAGTAGTCCATGGTGTGGATATATGTAGAGGACATTAGAGTTGTTCCCAGTTTTAACTATTATGAATAAAGCTGCTATGAGCATTTGTGAACATCTTTTTGTGAGATCAATCTGTATTTTAAAAAGCCCTGTCATGATGGTACAACTCAGATTTATGAATACTGTCCTAGGCTTGCGGTAACCTTCTTGCTTCCCAATAGGCATTAAAGTCTTCCCTATCATATCCAGAGTGATCCTTTTAAAAGTAAGATCACATCACATCCTGATCAAAACTCTCCAGTGGTTTCCTATCTCACTGAGAATAAATGCCCAAATCCTTTCTATGACGTACAAAACAAATCTGGTTTCATGTGCCTTTGATCTGTTCAGTTCAGTCTCTCAGTCGTGTCCGACTCTGTGACCCCATGAATCGCAGCACACCAGGCCTCCCTGTCCATCACAGTCTCCCGGAGTTCACTCAGACTCATGTCCATCGAGTCAGTGATGCCATCCAGCCATCTCATCCTTGGTCGTCCCCTTCTCCTTCCCCCAATCCCTCCCAGCGTCAGAGTCTTTTCCAATGAGTCAGCTCTTTGCATGAGGTGGCCAAAGTACTGGAGTTTCAGCTTTAGCATCATTCCTTCCAAAGAAATCCCAGGGTTGATCTTCAGAATGGACTGGTTGGATCTCCCCACAGTCCAAGGGACTCTGATCTGTTACTCACCTAGGATTCTTCATGTTCACTTACACTCTTGCTATTTTGATTTCTTGTCCTTCAAAAAGGACAGGCATGTTCTCACTTCAGAATTTGAGTTAGCTATTCTCTCTGCTGGAATTATTTTTTCTAGATACACATGTGTGTGCCTTTATTCTATTCTCTGCCCAAATGCCATTTTGATAGGGATGACCTCTCTGATCCTTATGTAAAATAGCAAACTCCACACCAGTCTTGTCACTCCCTGTCTTTTTAAGTTTTATTTTTGAAAAATAGAAGTATAGTTGATTTACAATGTGTTAGTTTTAGGTGTACAACAAAGTGATTCAGTATTCATACACACACACACACACACATATATGATTCTTTTCCATTATAGGTTATAAGATTGAATATAGTCATCTGTGCTATGTAGTACGTCTTTGTTTATTTTATATATAGTAGTGTATCTATTAATACCAAGCTCCTAATTTATCCCTGTTTGGTAACCATAAGTTTAATTTCTGTGTAAGTCTATTTCTGTTTTACAAATAATTTATATCATTTTTTGGATTCTATGAGTAAGTGATATCATGATATTTGACTTTGTCTGATTTTGATTATTAGTATGATAATCTGTAGTTCCGTTCACATTGCTGCAAATGGTATTTCATTTTTTTATGGCTGAATAGTATTCGTGTGTGTATGTGTCCATTCATCTGCCAATGGACATTTAGGTTGCTTCCCTATCTTGGCTAGTGTAAATAGTGCTGCTCTGAACATTGGGGTATGTGTATCTTTTTGAATTAAGAGGTTTTATTTTTTTCAGATCTATGCTCAGGAGTGAGAGTACTGGATCATATTTAGCTCTATTTTTATTACATAAGGAACCTCCATACTGTTCTCTATAGCAGCTATGCCAGTTTACATTCCCATCAACAGTGTAGGAGGCATCCCTTTTCTCCACGCCCTCTCCAGCATTTATTGCTTATAGATGTTGGCCATTCTGACTGGTGTGAGTTGATACCTTCATTGTATACAGTTTTGATTTACATCTCTCTGTAAGTAGCGATATTGAGTTTCTTCATGTGGCCACCTGCATGTCTCGTTGGCACATTCTCACCTTTCACCTAGTCTTCAAAGAAATTTTATCCACCTGATTTTCTATATATATATGTATAGTCTTATCTCACTTCAAAAATGCAAACTACGTAAACACAGGATATTTTTATGTATTTTTAGAGGCTAGCATAGGTCCTGACCTGTAGTAGATGTTCAATAAGAATGAATGGGTGAATAAGATTATATGTGTTAAGTGTAAAATGCTTTGAGAACTGGAAACTTACGAATCATTATAAAGGGCCAGTATTATTCTCTGTGTTATTCATAATTGGTTAAAAAAAAGCCTTCATGAAAGATGACATCAAAAGATGTTGGGAAGAGATGATATGAGAGGGGGAATGTTTACTGTGACTTGGCACTCTTCATTTAGTCACCACAGCAATGCTATGAAGTAGGACATTAACTCCATTTTACAGATGAAACAGGTTTGGGTCATTTTCCTCAAATCACAGAGAAAACTTGTATTTGAACCCATGTCTGCTGACTAAAAGCTTATGATGTTATTGATATGTGCCACCATTAAAAGTAATTTATACAACTAATAAAATGGTATAATAGACATTTACAGCAACTACAAAATAATAACATTCCAAGTTCCATAAAGAGGGCGCATCTACTTCATCCAATATCCAGGGCTGTATACACAATAGCCCATAGAGTAGTCAAATTCACATCACAAATGTAATTTATTTGAAATTATTATGCCAGCTGTAGTAAACTAAATGTTTATTTTTGTTATATTTCCTTGAATAGCCTATGTTTCTATTGAGGTATATTTTACATGCAATAAAATGAGCATATCTTAAGTGTACAGTTTGGTGAATGCTGCCAGTTTTGTATACCCTGTAACCACCATGCCAAGATGGGGGCCAGGATCTCCTTGAACCTGGGATCCTTAGTGTATCACACATGGTAGGTGCTTAGGAAATGCTTTTGAATTAAACGATAAACTTTTTTGAGGTTGATCTAGAAACTATAGGGAAGTTTGAATTGACGTTCTTTCTTTCCTGTAAGAAGCAAAGATGTGTATATAGTCCATGGGGTGACCCGCGAAGAGTCAGACAGGTCTGAGAAACAGCAATGACAGTCTTAGAATTTTACTCAAAACTGGGATGATGAATAAAAGGTCCTGCAGCACATTCTGTTACATCAAGCAGAGTCCAGAAGATAAGGAAAAGGGCATGGAGACAGAGAGGAAGAAATACATTTTTTTCTGAAAAAGAAAAAAAAAAAAACAAAAAACCAAAAAACAAAAACAAAAAACTGTGCCACTGACAGGAAGTGAGCTAAGAAATGTCAGTAACTCCCTCATGTTCCCTAATGTCTAATGAGGAGGAGACTATAAACAAGAAAGAAGCTCCTAGAGAGCAAAATTAGAGGTCCCAGGGTTTCCGTGGAAGTAGAGCTGAAAGCCCCAGATACTGCCAGGAAAGGAAGTCTGTTTCTGTCCCCATGTGATCTTATATTGCTACAGACCAGTGACCACTGTAAGTTTTCCTCTCTCCCCTTTTTTGAATGGCAATTTTAATGCTATTTTCTTGCTCCCATTCTGCCTTTGTATACTGGATAAGTTGGGGATGTTAACTTGTCTTTAAGCTTTTAGGTTGCTGGCCCCTGGAGGGCACTTCAGTCCAGATGGGAGGCGCACATTTCCCAGAATTCCCAACCTATAACTTGGTTGCAATATCTAGATGAGACTTGAGAATTAGTATGTATGAATATTTGGTCAGCAAAAGTGGACATGTCAGAGAATCAAAAATTAATTTTCTGTTTCTCAAATTGTGATATGTAGCTGCTTGTTGCAGTCAATCTAAAAGGCTCCCATGCTTCTTGGCAGTTAGGTGTGACTCTGACTAAGACTAAGGTACGTCTAGTCAAGGCTATGGTTTTTCCTGTGGTCATGTATGGATGTGAGAGTTGGACTGTGAAGAAGGCTGAGCACCGAAGAATTGATGCTTTTGAACTGTGGTGTTGGAGAAGACTGTTGAGAGTCCCTTGGACTGCAAGGAGATCCAACCAGTCCATTCTGAAGGAGATCAGTCCTGGGATTTCTTTGGAAGGAATGATGCTGAAGCTGATTGGAAAAGACTCTGATGCTGGGAGAAATTGGGGGCAGGATGAGAAGGGGATCACCGAGGATGAGATGGCTGGATGGCATCATGGACACGATGGACGTGAGTCTGAGTGAACTCCGGGAGGTGGTGATGGACAGGGAGGTCTGGCATGCTGTGATTCATGGGGTCCCAAATAGTTGGACACGACTGAGCGACTGAACTGAACTGAACTAACAATCTGATAATTGAGATAGAAGCAGAAGTGTTGTGTGGTACTTCTGGGAAGTCTCCATAAAAGGGAAGTTTGTTTCTTGGATCTGAAATCACTGGATTACAGCTGACCATAAGGTTAAAGGCCATGCCCGAGGAATGGTTGAGTGGTCAGCTCTTAGGAGTCTAGTAGGTCTCTGTACCTAGACCCTGTTTACTCACTTTCATTGACTCATGTGTTATCAAATTTTCTGGTCTTTCCAAACAGATAAAGTATTGTTCTTTATGTTAGCATTTTTTTTAAAATGAGTGAGGTAAGCACCTTTTCGTATTTTAAAGAATCATTTGTTTCCTTTAGCCCATTTTTCTGTTGGAGTATTGATCTTTTCCATACTGATTTACAGGTACTTTATATTTTAGGGAAATTTTATCTGTAATACTAGTTGTAGATATTTTCTCCCAAGTTTTCATTTGTCATTTGATTTAGCTTAATAACCATCCTTGCCATGTAGAAGTTTTGAATTATATTAATTAGATCATTGACTTATAAAAATACCATTTGGGTATTATTTCATACTCACAAAGTCTTTTTCTCTCTTGAGGTTGGAAAAAAATATTTTCCTAAGATTTCCTCGGTTTATGCTTTATGATTCTTATTTGTTTGTTAGGAAACATAGTTTTTACTTTTTAATTAAAAATATTATTTTTATACAACTTTAAAAGGTTATACTTCATTTATAGTTATTACAGAATATTGCTGTTATATACTATGTATTGTAACATCCTTGTAGTCAACAATTTGTACTTCGAAGTCCCAACTCCAGAATTATCCCTTCCCTCAACAGGCAACCACTAGATTGTTCTCTCTGTCTGTGAGTCTGCATTTTTTTTGTTACATTCATTATTTTGCTGTATTTTTTAGATTCCACCTATAAGTGATATCATATTGTATTTGTTTTTCTCTGACTTATTTCACTTAGAATAATGCCCTCCAAGTCTATCCATGTTGCTGCAGATGGCAAAATTTATTTTTTTATGGTTAAGTAGTATTCCACTGTGTGTGTGTGTGTCTGTGTGTGTGTGTGTGTGTGTGTGTGTCTCTGTGTGTTTGTTTATATGTATATATATCACATCTTTATCTTTTGGTATATTTTGGTTTACATTTTGTATTTTATTCCTTTTGTAATTTATAATTAAAATGGTTTCTCATTTTACTTCACCACAACTTCTCTTAATGATTTTCCTGACTTCAGGTTCCAGGGAGGAGATAAGATCAAGTAGATCTTACCTGAAATAGTTAGGATCAACTGGAGACATTGAAGGTGAAATGAAACAAGAAGAGATTTTTGTAACAAATTCCGAAAGGATCACATTAGTTTCTTGGAGTCATACCCTCTCCTGCCTTTCAGTTCAATTCAGTTCAGTCCAGTTCAGTTCAGTCGCTTAACAAATGCCTGTTAATTCTTCCTCTCTGTTCCTGCTCTCTTTCCCAATAGTCCCCATTTTCCTGACTTTCTTACTGTAAGGGCAAGGGCCTGGTTGATTTGTTTGATGTTATATCCCTAACACCTGGACTAGTACATGGTACATAGTGAAGTCTCAATATTTGGTAAGCTAAGAAGTAGAAATGCATAGAATGTTAATTGCCTACCCAAAATCCATTTCTGTGCAACCTCTGAATTTCTGCTCAGCTCTGTTCTCCAGTTTCCTGGAGTTTAACTCGCCCTGTGTTCATACAACTCAGGACCAAGGATCTGAGAAGTTTCTATAGATTCACTATTGGATGCATTTTTAAAGAGATGTATATGCAAGAAGCAGATACTGCTCTGATGTGAGGAAAAAAGTTCTGTAATAGTATGTGTTTACTGTCTTGAAGAACTCCCTCCTCTGTGATATATTTAATGCTGAGTATCTTTTAACAGGACCATTCTCCAAAATTAAATTTTTTTCTTTTGCTTTTTTGGGTCTTTAAGTAATAGATTGAAAGAAAGTAAATAAAATACCTAAGATTATGCATTTACATTATTTCTCATATTGATGAGTTAAGTGGCCCGTGGATCAACTTATATGCAATTAGAGCAAATATTGGAGCTATTGTCACTTTTATTATCATCTTTCTCTTCTTCATTACTGTTATTTAAAATAAAGTCTCTATTTTAAAGTACTACCATTCTTCACTTGTATGTCTTAGAGTACCAAATTCCAATCTCAGTAATTTGCTTCTCTGAATTATGTATTGTATTTCCAGATTATCATGTTGAATGGTAATCTGTAAGGGCTAATGATTGAATTGCATTATGTTAATTTACATATCCATTTGCTCAGTGTCCAGAGCTTGAGGGACTGAGACACAGGGTGAGCACCTTAAAAAAAAATTTTTTTAAACTTTTTATTTTGTATTGGAGTTAGCTGATTAACTATGTTTTTGATAGTTTCAGATGGACAGCAAAGGGACTCATCCATACAGGTGAGCACATTTTTGATGGAGGGTCTGAGACCAAATTTTGGGAGCATGGTCAGTCCAGCAGGGGTCCTGAACTTGAAGAAGAGTGCAGTGGTTTGGCTTCTGGACTCTGGATGTGGAGAGGGTGGAGGCTTTGAAAGGGGGAGATTTAAATTGTCCAGACATTCTTCCACTTAATTTTTGTGGCCAAACCTAATTCTTAGTTCTGGACTGTCTTCAACACCCTAATATACCTATTGTAAGTGAAAATAAGAAAAGAAATGCATTTAATATGCCTAACCTAACCAAGCATCATAGCTTAGCCTGCTGCTGCTTCTAAGTCACTTCAGTCGTGTCTGACTCTGCGACCCCATAGACAGCAGCCCGTCAGGCTCCCCCGTCCCTGGGATTCTCCAGGCAAGAACTCTGGAGTAGCTTAGCCTAGCCTGCCTTAAATGTGTTCAGAACACTTACGGTTGGGCAAAAATCATCTAACACGAAGTGTTGAAGATCTGATGTAATTTGTTGAGTATGGTATTGAAAGTGAAAAGCAACAGTTGTGTGGGTACGGGATGGTTGTAAGTCTGTTAGTTGTTTGTTGTCACGATCAGGTGGCTGGGAGCTGAGGCTGTCTGTTGCTGTCCAGCATGATGAGAGAACATTGTACCACATTTCACTAGCCCAAGAAAAAAATCAAAATTCTAGCTAAATACGGTTTCCACTGAAGGTGTCTTGCTTTCACACCATTACAATGTCAAGAACTCAAGTTGAACCATTCTTAAGTCGGAGACTGTCTAATTTTACTATGTAGATGTTTATTACCAGGTAAGTTTTAGTTAAATGTCACTCTTACCCAACTGTTTCCCTTATTAGAAAAATAACTTGTTTAGGGTAAAGGAGAAGAAAAAGGTAAATAAGAGAGTATCTTTCCAAAAAGATTTTAGATGACTTATTTTCTTCTATAAATTTTTTTTTCTCTTTTTTTCTCTTTCCATGAGTCAGTGTGGATTTATTTTATTGATCTGTCTTCAAATTCATTAATTTATGTTTTCTGTTGTGCTGTTAACCCATCTGATAAATTATTTGTTTCTGATATTGAACTTTGCATTATTAGATGTCAACTTGATTTCTTTAAAAATAAAGATTCCAGTTCTTTGTTGATGTATTCCCTCTTGTTATCTTCACTGTCAGTCAACTTCTGTTTTACTTTACATGTTAATTATAGTTATTTTGAAGTCATTTCTGCTAACTTCAGTATCTGAAGCATCTCATCCTTCTAATGCTTGGCTATTAGTCTCTTTTCCTTGATTCTTCTCCCCTGGTAATTTTTTATTTCATGTGTGAAATAAAGGAAACCTCATTTAAAATGGAATCAGGAAGACTCATCCACATATCACTCCCCACAGCTTACAGACCCCAGTTGGAGGAAAGAATTCCTTCTGACCCGTCAACAACAAGCTGTCCACTGCCTACAGCCAATAAAGAACTTCCACAGCCCTCACTAGCTTTTTCCCAAAAGCCTAATAAAGGCCCACCTTTCCCTAGTCTCCTCAGACCTGCCTGTGGTGCGCCCTGGAGTTTTGCATGTTCTGAGCCGCAATTCTTCTGCTCTTCCCAGATAAGCTCATTTTCCAACTGGCTGTGTTTTTTGTTTTTTTGTTAACACAAGCTAGATATTGTGGATAATATTTGTAGAAGCTCTGGATTATATTATCTTCTAAAAAGTGTTGAATTTTGTTCTTGTTGTTCGGTCGCTCAGTTGTGTCTGACTGTGACCCCATGGACTGCATGCAGCACGCCAGGCTTCCCTGTCCTTCACCATCTCCTGGAGCTTGCTCAAACTCATGTCCATTGAATCAGTGATGCGTCCAACCATCTCATCCTCTGTCATCTCCTCCTGCTTTCTATCTTTCCTAGGATCAGGGTCTTTTCCAGTGAGTCAGCTCTTCGGATGAGGTGGCCAGAGTATCAAAGCTTTCAGCTTTAGCATCAGTCCTTCCAATAAATATTCAGGATTGATTTTCTTTCTAGGACTGACTAGAATTTTATTCTAGCTGTCAATTAAGTTACTGGCAAATCACCTTCATTCTGATGAGGATTGGATGTAGATCCTTATAGTTGGTTTATTTCAGTTTTGACCTTTCTCCCAGGGTGTAGCCTTTATACCTAGAGGATGATCTTTTTTGGTGACTCATCTGAAAGTCTGGGATCCAATATCCCTCTACTGTGGCTCTTAGGTGGCTGGAACTCCATCTTCCCAGCACTGTGCTGCCTCTGAAACTTCGTCCCAGCTGTCCAGTATCCCAACAGTTATTCTCTTCTAGGACTTGAAAGTCTCACCCATTGCTCATACAGCTTGGAGCCAAGGATGTGGGAAGAATTTCTATAAAATTTCCAGTTCTTGCTCTGAAGTTCTTTCCTGTCACTTCCCCTACCCAGCCCCTGACCTCTGAATCCCAACCACCATGGCAACCTGTTTCCTCTGTCCTTTGTAATGCAACTTTCTTCTTGAACTCAACTTCCTAAACAGCATAAACGTGAAGCTCGTTTTGCTTTCCTTCTTTCAAGTACTAGATCTGTTTTAATTGCTGTCCAAGCCTGAAAATGGTTACTTTATAAGTCTGGTATCAGCTATTCTGTCGTGGATGGAACTGTAAGGTCCCAGACTTTGATTGTTTAATTGACACAGTGGTCAATGAGAACTGGAGTAGGCAGATATTCTTGGCTTATTTGTTTTTCCTTTTCTTTCTTTAAATAAAAAGGGGCTCTAATTAACAGTATTAATGTGAGTGGGTAGCTAGATTATTAGAATTTTCAAATGCTTTGAAGAAAACCCCTATGAGCTATTTTACTTGAAAAGGTCTTCATAGAACTATTAGTTTACTTTTTTCTTAAAGAGAAAACCTCCTCTCTGAAAGGCTATAGCTGTAGGAAATTCAGCATATGTTAATCCTTTCTAAAGAAGTTGGTTGGAAAAAAAAGTATAATTACTGTGGCTTTGCCTTCTGATTGGCCTTTCTTTCTGATTAGATCAGGAAATGCCTAGAGTGTTTGTAGATCTAAAAATGATGACAAATGAAATAGATCTAATCTCAAAACAAGTTTTCTGATGTACAACAAACTAGGACACATTAGGTTAAATCTAAAAGTCTTTTTTAACGTTCTGTAATCTGAGATTACTATGGTTTGAAGGTTTAATTCTAGAAATTGACATCTTTGCAGGTGACAGGGTAAATCACAGAGCTTAAAATTTCTTGGATACAGATTTACTTAAAATTGCTCCATGGCTATCAAGCTACTTTCACATGGTGGAGAATGCCAACTGTATTCCTTTCTGCAAAAGCAGAGGTTCCTCTTAAAGGTCATTGCACGATAGGGCCTTCACAATAAGGTAGTCCAGTGTCCTCTGTGGCAGCTTCTAAAACGGCTTCCAGTGATTTCCAGCCTCCTAGTATTCATGCCTGTATTAGTTCACTTAGAGCTACCATAACAAAATACCACAGGCTAGGCAATTTAAACACAGAAATGTATTTTTTCACAGTTCTAGAGGGTGGAAGCTCAAAATCAAGGTGTTGACATGAAGAACCCAAGCTACTCTATTTTGTTAAAAGGAAAACTCCATTTTGTAAGGTTCCGGGAAAAGAGCCTTTGGAAATCCCCTGACCTCACCCCACCGCCCACGAGCCAGTCAGACCCCAGACCAAAATCTCCTGACTTAATGCTCAGGAATTTGTGGTCTACCTAGACAATAGGGACCAATCAAGAACCAACACACAACCCTTCGAAAGAAAGTGACCAATCAGACATTCCCCTACCTAGAAATCCTTTTTTTCCATGTATACTCCCTAAATAAGCAATGTAATCTAAAACCCGGGGCTCTTCCCTATAGCCGCTGCATCAGTAACGGTGGGAGCCCCAGCTCGAGCTTGGTAATAAAAAACTCTCTTGCTTTTGCATTGGATATCAGCTCCCTGGTGGTCGTAGGGAGATTTCGCGACTTGGGCTTAACAGACAGATTTGATATCTCTCATATGGCTTTCTTTTTGCCTTATAGATGACTGTCTTACTGCATCTTCACAGGGCCTTTCCTCTGCCTGTGAGTCCCTGGTATCTCTTCCTCTTTTCATAATGATTCTAGTCATTGGATTAGGGCTACTCTCATGACCTAATTTAATCTTATTGCCTCTTTAAAGTCCCTATCTCCTAATACAGTCACATTCTAAGATACTGAAATTGGAACTTCAAGATACGGATTTTATGGTGACTCAACAATGCCCTTGTGTAATCCTTTCCCCTTGAGTGTGGGATGGACCTAGTGACTGGCTTCTAATGATTTAAATATGGCACAAATGGTGATAGCTTGCTTTTGATATTGGGCTAAAAAGACTGATTTCTGTCTTGTTCAATCTTTCTCTGGTTCTTCTTGCTTGCTTGTTCTGATGGAAGCAAGCTGTCATGTTGGGAGTTCCTGTGGAGAGAGGCCCACTTGGCAAGAAACAGGGTCTTGCAGCCTGCAGCTCCAAGGAACTGAGGTTCTCTGTCCAACAACCCAGTAGGAACTGAATTCTGCCAATGGCCACATGAGTGAGATTCAAAGCAGATTCTTTTCCACTTGAATCTTAAGATGACTGCAGTCTCAGCTGCCACGTAGACGACAATCTGGTGAGAGACTGAGCCAAAGGCCCACTAGATTTCTGACCTTTAGAAGCTGTGAGATAATAAATGTTTTAAGCTTCTGAGTTTTGGGGGTAATTTCTAACAGAGCAATAGACGTACTCTCTATAAATTCTATATAAAGTGAGGGTAGCTAATATATTCTCATTTTGCCATTGTTGAGAACAAATAGTCACCACTTATAGACTATGTGTAGTACAGTGCTGTTTATTTCCATGTGTTATTTACTTTAATTCTCACAACAGCCTGTTTTTATCTTCAGTTTACAGAAAAGAAAATAGATTTAAAATGGGTTTGATAATATGTTCTAGGTCATACTCCTAAAGAGTGGTAAGTGGGGATTTGAACCCACAAGCTCCATGAAAGTGTGTGTGGCCCTGTGAAAAGCAAAAATATGGGGCTTCTTGTTTAAAAATTGTTAGGAATTTCAAGATGGTAATAGCAGAGTGTGAAATGAAATTTCTTGCCATGAGGTTAGATGCCATTTGGAGGGCACTGGAGAGACAAAATTGTTGGATGCCTTCCAGGGTCTGGCACTGTTCCAGGTACAAGCTCATATAATCCTATGGCAACCATGTGGGATTGAATGTTATCACATCCTATAGATGAGGAAACTGAAGTCCAGGGACACTCTGTACTTTTCCTAATATCAAATAACTTTTTCCACTGAGGATTGTTCCCTTTCTGGAGTATAGCATTGAAGTTAATGAAATGGGATTAGCAAGTGTGGCCTGTCTTTAAAGTTTAGCCTCTTTAATGTTTTGAGGTATAAATGGGGCTGTGGACTTTGGAAGAATCACCTAAATATCCAGCAGGGGGTGTGGGAGAGCAGCACTTGGTTGGTAAAAAGGTCTGAGCTGCCGACATGGCAAGATCAGTATTGTAGCCTTGCTGTCTTGGTATTTTACTTGTCTTCTAGCTTGTATTTCAAGGTCAGTGCCTTATCTTTGTTTTCCTTTTGGGAAAAGAATTGCCTTTGGCACTGTTATCTTAGAAGGAGCAGGAATTGATGTCCTACACCAAAATCACAACTACTTAGAGTGCAGCTATCTATGAGAATGATCTGAAGACTAGCAGAAAAGATTTTCTACAAATAAAGATATAAAAAAAGAACCATAACAAGATGGGTATGAAGGGCAGAAATGCAGTATGTTCAGAACTTTCACTGCCAAAAATGGGACCCATGATTGAGGGTAAAATCATAATTGCAGAGGTTCCCCTGCGACGTGAGGGGTTGTAGCCCTATAATAGCTTCCCCAGCTTGGGAGTCCTGAACCAGGAAGAGAAGCCCCCAGAATGTCTTACTTTGGAAGCCAGACTTGTGTACAGGAGAGCAAGAGGGCTGTAGGAAACATCAGTTCAATCGCTCAGTCATGTCCGACTCTTTGCGACCCCATGCATCGCAGCACGCCAAGCCTCCCTGTCCATCACCAACTCCCAGAGTTCACTCAAACTCACGTTCATCGAGTCCGTGATGCCACCCAGCCATCTCATCCTCTGGCATCCCCTTCTCCTCCTGCCCCCAATCCCTCCCAGCATCAGAGTCTTTTCCAATGAGTCAACTCTTCGCATGAGGTGACCAAAGTATTGGAGTTTCAGCTTTAGCATCATTCCTTCCAATGAACACCCAGGACTGATCTCCTTTAGGATAGACTGGTTGGATCTCCTTGCAGTCCAAGGGACTCTCAAGAGTCTTCTCCAACACCACAGTTCAAAAGCATCAATTCTTCAGCACTCAGCTTTCTCCACAGTCCAACTCTCACATCCATACATGACTACTGGAAAAACCATAGCCTTGACTAGACAGACCTTTGTTGGCAAAGTAATGTCTCTGCTTTTGAATATGCTGTCTAGGTTGGTCATAACTTTCAAAGAGTAAGCGTCTTTTAATTTCATGGCTGCAATCACCATCTGCAGTGATTTTGGAGCCCCCCAAAATAAAGTCAGCCACTGTTTCCACATCTATTTCCCATGAAGTGATGGGACCAGATCCCATGATCTTCATTTTCTGAATGTTGAGCCTTAAGCCAACTTTTTCACTCTCCACTTTCACTTTCATCAAGAGGCTTTTTAGTTTCTCTTCACTTTCTGCCATAAGGGTGGTGTTATCTGCATATCTGAGCTTATTGATATTTCTCCCAGCAATCGTGATTCCAGCTTGTGCTTCTTCCAGCCCAGAGTTTCTCATTATGTACTCTGCATATAAGTTAAATAAGCAGGGTGACAATATACAGCCTTGATGTACTCCTTTCCCAATTTGGAACCAGTCTGTTGTTCCATGTCCAGTTCTAACTGTTGCTTCCTGACCTGCATATAGGTTTCTCAAGAGGCAGGCCAGCTGGTCTGGTATTCCCATCTCTTTCAGAATTTTCCACAGTTTATTGTGATCCACATAGTCAAAGGCTTTGGCATAGTCAGTAAAGCAGAAATAGATGTTTTTCTGGAACTCTTGGTTTTTTGAAGATCCAGCGGATGTTGGCAATTTGATCTCTGGTTCCTCTGCCTTTTCTAAAACCAGCTTGAACATCTGGAAGTTCATGATTCACATATTGCTGAAGCCTGGCTTGGAGAATTTTGAGCATTGCTTTACTAGCATGTGAGATGAGTGCAATTGTGTGGTAGTTTGAGCATTCTTTGGCATTGCCTTTCTCTGCCCTTAAAGGGTACATGCAAAAATCTCACATGCTCTAAGTCCCAGCACAGAGGCAGTAATTTGAAAGAAGCCTGGGTCAGATCAACTTGCTGATCTTGGAGAGCCCCTCAGAGATGCAGGAGACAACTGGGATTCCTCCTTGGACATAGACATTAGTGATATCAACTGTTGGTAGCTCATTCTATCACAAGGACACTGGTGCTGGCAAGAGTCGTTTTAGAGTCTTCCCTCTAACCTTTTAGTAATGAGAGTTTACCTGCCCAAAACAGTAGGCTGGCACCATCCTAGGATACTTTAGGCAGTACAGACAGCCATATTGGGATTTATGTCACCCACCAGTGGGCCAGCAACTACCACATGATGCGGGACTTGGGAGCCAACAGGGCTAGGGTCAGCCCTGCCCACCAGTACACCCGTTGTAGTGAACCTTACCACAGTGGAAGGACCCATACAGACCACAGAGTGGATACCTTGAGTAGACTGTGCTACTGGGGCCCCTTCGGCAGCTCCATGCAGGAACACTTCAAGTTTAGGAAATGTGATGGTATACCTAATATGTAGAAATAGACACAGAGAATTAGGTTAAATGAGGAGAGAGAAGAATATGTTCCAAATGAAGGAAAAGAACATGACTTCAGAAAAAGAATGAAAGTGGAGAAAGCAGTCTACATCATAAAGGTGCTCAATGGATTCAGGGAAAGAACAGATGAGCAGTGTGAATTTTAACCTAAAGTTAGAAAATACAAAGAGAAATCAAACAGCTGGAGAATACAATAATGGAAATAAATAAATGAATGAATAAATGAGATTATTTGATATAGAGGAATGGATTAGTGAACTAGAAGACAGAGTAGTGAAAATCAAGCAGAACAGGAAAAATGAATGTTTTAAAATGAGGATAGTTTAAAAGATTTCTGAGATAGCATCAAGCATACTAAGATTTGCATTATAGCCGTCTCAGAGGGAGAAGAGTGAGGAAAAGGGGTAGAGAGCTATTCTGAAGAAATAATAGCTTAAAACACCCCTAACCCAGGAAAGGAAACAGACATCCAGTTTCAAGAAGCACAGGGTCCTGAACAAGATGAGTTCAAAGAGGTTTACACTGAAGACACTTTATAACTGAAATGACCAAAATTTAAGATGAAGAGATACTCTTAAAAGCAGCAAGATAAACTAGATATGTGCAAGGGAATTTCTGAGATACTCAGCTGATTTCAGTAGAAACTGCAGGCTAGAAGGGATTGGCACCATACATTCAAAGTGATGAAAGGAAAAAAGCTACAACCAAGAATACTGTACCCAACGAGGCTATCATTCAGTTCTAAAAGAGAGATAAACAGTTTTATAGACAAGCAAATGCTAAAAGAGTTCAGATCCACTAAATCAACATGACAAGAAATGTTAACAAGGACTTTTTAAAGTGGGAAATAAAAAACAACTAGAAATATAAAATTTATGAAAGGAAAAAAAATCTGACTGGTAAAGTCATTTGTGCAGTAAAGGTAGTAGATCAATCACTAATACAGCTAGTTCAGTTCAATTGTTCAGTCGTGTCCGACTCTTTGCGACCCCATGAATCGCAGCACGCCAGGCCTCCCTGGCCATCACCAACTCCCAGAGTCCACCCAAACCCATGTCCATCAAGTCAGTGATGCCATCCAGCCATCTCATCCTCTGTCATCCCCTTCTCCTCCTGCCCCCAATCCCTCCCAGCCTCACGGTCTTTTCCAGTGAGTCAGCTCTTTGCATCAGGTGGCCAAAGTATTGGAGTTTCAGCTTCAGCATCAGTCCCTCCAATGAACACCCAGGACTGATCTCCTTTAGGATGGACTGGTTGGATCTCCTTGCAGTTCAAGGGACTCTTAAGAGTCTTCTCCAACACTACAGTTCAAAAGCATCAATTCTTCTGCACTCAGCTTTCTTCTCAGTCCAACTCTCACATCCATACATGACTACTGGAAAAACCATAGCCTTAACTAGACTTTGTTGGCAAAGTAATGTCTCTGCTTTTGAATATGCTATCTAGGTTGGTCATAACTTTCCTTCCAAGGAGTAAGCGTCTTTTAATTTCATGGCTGCAATCACCATCTGCAGTGATTTTAGAGCCCAGAAAAATAAAGTCATTCACTGTTTCTGTTGTTTCCCCACCTATTTCCCATGAAGTGATGGGACCGGATGCCATCACCGGATGATCTTAGTTTTCTGAATGTTGAGCTTTAAGGCAAGTCTTTCACTCTTTTCTTTCACTTTCATCACTTTTCATTTAAGAGGCTCTTTAGTTCTTCTTCACTTTCAGCTAGTAGGAAGATTAAAAACAAAAGTAGTAAAATCATCTATAGCCATAAGTAGTAGTGGGATAAATTCCTGGAAAAAATCTAATCTTTAAATGCTGACTCGGGAAGAAAGAGGAAATATGAACAGACCAATTGCTAGTAATGAAATTGAATCAATAATAATAAAACCTCCCAATAAACAAATGTTTAGGACTAGATGACTACACATGTGAGTTTTACCACACATTTAAAAAAGAATTAACATCTGTCTTCAAACTATTCCAAAAAATTAAAAAGGAAGAAATGATTTCAAACAGTTTTTGAGGCCAGCATCACCCAATACCAAAACCAACAAAGACACTACAAAAAAATACAAGCCAATATCACTGATTTGTTTTTTGAAAGTCGCCCATTTGTGTCCGACTCTTTGCAACCCCATGGATTGTACAGTCCGTGGAATTCTCCAGGCCAGAATACTGGAGTGGGTAGCCTTTCCCTTCTCCAGGGGATCTTCCCAACCCAGGGATAGAACCCAGGTCTCCCACATTGCGGGTGGATTCTTTACCAGCTGAGCTACCAGGGAAGCCCAAGAATACTGGAGTGGGTAGCCTATTCCTTCTCCACCAGATCTTCCCGACCCAGGAATCAAACTGGTTTCTCCTGCATTGCGCATGGATTCTTTACCAGCTGAGCTATCAGGGAAGCCCTTAATAAACAGATGCAAAAAATCTTCAACAAAATATTAGCAAACTGGACTCAACAATACATTAAATGGGTCATGATTAAGTGGGATTTATCTCATGTATATAAGAGTGGTTCAAATCCACAAATCAGTGTGATACATCCACAACTTAAGAATAGATATACTATGATCATCTCAATAGATGTCCACAGTGGAAAAAGCTTTGGTCAAAATTCAACATCCATTGGGGATAAAAACTCTGAACAAAGTAGGTGTAGAGAAACATACCTCAACATAATAAAGGTCATATATGACAAACCCACAACCAAAACTGATACTCAATGAGGAAAAACTGAATGCATTTCCTCTAAGCCCAGGAAAAAGACAAGGATGCCCCCTCTCCCTACTCTTATTCAACATTGTAGTGGAAATCCTCACTACAGCAATCAGACAAGAAAAAGAAAGGAATCCAAATTGGAAAGGAAGAAGTAAAACTCATTTTTGCAGACAACATGATACTATATATAGAAAACTCTAGATGCCACCAAAAACTATTAAAACTAATAAATGAATTCGGTACAATTGCAGGATACAAAATGAATATATAGAAATATTTGTTTTTATACACTAACCACAAATCATCAGAAAGATAAATTAAGAAATAGTCCATTTATAGTTGCATTGCAGCAAAAAGAATAAGATATCTAGGAATGCTGCTGCTGCTGCTAAGTCACTTCAGTCATGTCCGACTGTGTGTGACCCCATAGATGGCAGCCCACCAGGCTCCCCCATCTCTGGGATTCTCCAGGCAAGAACACTGGAGTAGGTTGCCATTTCCTTCTCCAATGCATGAAAGTGAAAAGTGAAAGTGAAGTCGCTCAGTTGTGTCCGACTCTTCGCAACCCCATGGACCACAGCCTACTAGGCTTCTCTGTCCATGGGATTTTCCAGGCAAGAGTACTGGAGTGGGGTGCCATCGCCTTCTCTGAGATATCTAGGAATAAACCTAACCAAAAAGGTAAAAGATTTGTCCTCTAAAAACTATAAGACATTGATGAAAGAAATTGAATATAACACAAACAAATGGAAAGCTATGCCATGCTCATGGATTGAAAGAATTAACATATTAACCATATTAACTAGTGAATCTAGAGATTCAATGCAATGCCCATTTTTACCAGTGACATTTCACAGAACTAGAACAAATAATTCTAAAATTTCTATGGAAACACCAAAGACCCTGAATAACTGAAGCAATTTTGAGAAATAACAAAGCTGGAGGCATCACGTTCCTTGATTTCAAATTATATTACAAAGCACACTCATTAAAACAGTATGGTGTGGGCACAAAAACAGACACAGATCAATAAAACAGAAATAGCCCAGAAATAAGCCCACGCTTATTTGGTCCATAAATCTATGACAAGGGAGGTAAGAATATACAAATGGCGTTGAAAAAACTGGACCACTTTCTTATGCCATATAAAAAACTCAAAATGGGCTTATTTGTAAAATCTGAAGCCATTAAACTTCAGAAGAAAACACAGTCAATAAACTCTTAGGCATTGATCTCAGCAATATATATATATATATATATATATGTTTTTAAAAAAATTTTATCTTGTTGCCTCAGAAAGAAAAGCAAAAATGAATGAATAGGACTACATCAAACTAAAAAGCTTTTGCATAGGGAAGGAAACTCAATAGAAGGTCAGCCTACTAGAAGGGAGATTTTTCAAACATAAATGATAAGAGGTTAATATCCAAAATGTACAAAGAACTCATACAACTCACATTAAAAAAATAAGCAAATGATTTTAGAATGGGCAGAGGGTCCAAATAGATATTTTTCTAAAGAACACACCCAGATGGCTAAAAGATACATGAAAAGATGCTCATATCAATAATTGGGAAATGCAACTAAAAACAACAGTGAGATATAACCTCACATCTGTCGGAGTGACTGACATCAAAAAGACAACAAAAAACGTGTTGTCAAGGACGTGGGGAAAAGGGAACCCTCATATGCTGCTGTTATAACTGTAAATAGGTGCAGCCACTAGGAAACAGTATGGATGTCCCTCAAAAAATTAAAACTAGAACTGCCATATTATTTAGCAATTGCACCTCTTGGTATTTACCCAATGAAAGCAAAAGCACGAATTCAAAAAGATACACGCACGTCAATGTTCATTGCAGTGTTATTTATAATAGCCAAGATACAAAAGCAACCTAAGTGTCCATAGATAGATGAATGGATAAAGAAGATGTGAGATGTGGTATACATACACACACACACACACAGGTGTGTATATATATATATATATAAAATGAAAAATTACTCAGCCATTAAATGAAATCTTGCCATTTGGGACAACATGGATGGATCTAGAGAGTATTATGCTAAGTGAAATAAGTCAAAAGGGGAAGACGAATACCTTGTGACCTCACGTATATGTGAAATCTAAAAAAACAATAAATGAAATAAATAAAATGAAGTGAAAATAGACTCATGGATGCAGAGAGCAAACAGGTGGTTGCCAGATGGGAGGGGAGTTGGGAGACTGGGTGAAATAGGTACAGAAGATTGAGAGATGCAAAACTCCAGTTATAAAATAAGTCAGTTAGTTCATTTCAGTTGCTCAGTCGTGTCCGACTCTTTGTGACCCCATGAACTGCAGCATGCCAGGCCTCCCTGTCCATCACCAACTCCTGGAGTTCACTCAAACTCATGTCCATCGAGTCGGTGATGCCATCCAGCCATCTTATCCTCTGGCGTCCCCTTCTCCTCCTGCCCCCAATCCCTCCCAGCATCAGAGTCTTTTCCAATGAGTCAACTCTTCACGTGAGGTGGCCAAAGTATTTGAGTTTCATTCCTTCCAATGAACACCCAGGACTGATCTCCTTCAAAATGGACTAGTTGGATCTCCTTGTAGTCCAAGGGACTCTCGAGAGTCATCTCCAACACCACAGTTCAAAAGCATCAATTCTTCTGCACTCAGCTTTCTTCACAGTCCAACTTTCACATCCATACATGACTACTGGAAAAACCATAGCCTTGACTAGATGGACCTTTGTTGGCAAAGTAATGTCTCTGCTTTTCAATATGCTATCTAGGTTGGTTATAACTTTCCTTCCAAGGAGCAAGCATCTTTCAATTTCATGGTTGCAATCACTGTCTGCAGTGATTTTGGAGCCCCCCAAAATAAAGTCTGACACTGTTTCCACTGTTTCCCCATCTATTTCCCATGAAGTGATGGGACCAGATGCCATGATCTTCGTTTTCTGAATGTTGAGCTTTTTCCAACTTTTTCACTCTCCTCTTTTACTTTCATCAAGAGACTTTTTAGTTCCTCTTCACTTTCTGCCATAAGGGTGGTGTCATCTGCATATCTGAGGTTATTGATATTTCTCCCAGCAATCTTGATTCCAGTTTGTGCTTCTTCCCACCCAGCTGATGTACTCTGCATATAAATTAAATAAGCAGGGTGACAATATACAGCCTTGATGTACTCCTTTCCCAATTTGGAACCAGTCTGTTGTTCCATGTCCAGTTCTAACTGTTGCTTCCTGACCTGCATACATGTTTCTCAAGAGGCAGGCCAGCTGGTCTGGTATTCCCATCTCTTTCAGAATTTTCCACAGTTTATTGTGATCCACACAGTCAAAGGCTTTGGCATAGTCAATAAAGCAGAAATAGATGTTTTTCTGGAACTCTCTTGCTTTTTCGATGATCCAGCGGATGTTGGCAATTTGATCTCTGGTTCCTCTGCCTTTTCTAAAACCAGCTTGAACACCTGTAAGTTCACGGTTCACGTATTGCTGAAGCCTGGCTTGTAGAATTTTGAGCATTACTTTACTAGCATGTGAGATGAGTGCACTTGTCATGGGGATATAATACAAAGCATGAGGAATATGGTCAATAACATTGTAGTTAACTTTTTATGGGGACAGATGATTACTAGACATTGTGGTAATCATTTCTTTATGTGTGCCAATGTCAAATTGCTATAGTAGTATACCTGAAACTAGCATAATATTATACATCATCTATATTTCAATAAAATATAGAATCAGAATATATGTTATATTAAGTCCTTTCTGGAAAAAAAGCAGTGACAAATTAAAAAAAGAAAACTAAAATAGGGTATAGTGTAAATCATTCTTTTCCTGACATATTACATGTGGGAGTGACTGGGCCCCCAGGAGGCAGAGTGTAAAAGCAGATGGTACAGATGGTCTAGAGGAGCTGTACTGAAGAGTGGAGGCAGGCAGATGTGGCCATCATGGTCCAGGAGGGTTAGCAATGAGTGTTTTAACTAAGCAGTTGGTACTGCATACCTGGGGAGATTTGTAGATCAGGTTTGATCTGCAGAGATGAGATTGGAACAGAACTGGTAGGGATGCAGTTATGACTGAAAGCTAAGACTAATTGGGTAAAAGGTGAACAAAGCTCCAAACTGTGACTGGAATTTGCTCCAATGAGGCAGGGAGTGGGAAGTCTGGAGATATGAATGAGGGCCTGGTCTTAAGCTTGTCAGAGTAGGAATGGGGGAATATTTATGGAATATATTTAGTGGAATATTATGGGAAATTTATTGATCTTTATCCGGGCAGTGCCAGGGTGGAGGGAGCAGACATGTCTATAATAATCATATACATTGTCTCATAGACAGGGTATTTTGGGGTAAGGAGACATGCTTTATAGGCCTTCAACTATGGATTGCTGAATATCATATTACTCAGAAGACTGTCATATGAAGCAAAAGGAGTTCAGGACACCTGGTGGCAATCTTGAATTGTCTCTCAGCAAGATCTGATTTCTTTTTTATTTCCCAGTGTTTGGCACAAAAATATTCTTCTCTTGACTTGTGTCAGGCTAAAAAGAAATGATTAGGTTTCTGGTTCTATCTTGATGGAGATTCAGGCATGGGTTCAAGCTTCCTTGATGACCTCTGGTGGATGGTTCTAGTTATTTAGTGGAAATGAAGCAATTGTTTCAAGCATAGTGCCAGGATTTTATTTCCAAATCGCTGGTAAAATCAGTAATCATTTTGGTTATATACTGATACTAAATTAAAAAACTAACATAAGCCAAGACTTATCACTGTTGGCTTATCAAAATCATAACCTTGAAAAATCAAAGTATCAAAAATCCTTTTTTATAGAACAAGCCTGAAGAAATATGTATAAGTGATTTTTGGGGATATAAAATTATGGTGTGTTTTAAAAAATAAAACCTTTCTAAGAATGGTAGATGTTCACTGAAGAAAAAAATTGGGAAATGTAAAAGTATAAAAAAAGAATAAAGAAAGTATAACCCATAATCTTCTACTTAGAGATGACTACCCTTTGATATTTTAGTGGATTCTTTCTGAGCTTTAGTTTTCAGTGCATGTACTGTATAATTTACATAGTCAAATTTGTACTCAAATTCATAATCTGGCTTTTGTTTTTGTTTTCCACAGTTATATGGTGAGCATTTTCCAATATCACTAAGATTTTTATAAACATATTTAATGGCTGCATAATACTGTATGAATGTTCTATTATTTAAAACATTTTAAACTTTGAAATCTTGTTTGATCAAATCTTGAAATAACTTGTTTTATCAAATGTTATAAAAATAATACAAAGATTTTCAGTATAACTTTCATCAAGCTTTTATGAATGTTAACATCATACATAACATGTATGATGGTCAAAACCAGAAATTAACTATGATACAGTACTATTAACTAATCTCCAGACCTTATCCAAACTTCACTAACTGTTTTGCAAATGCTCAGGATCATTGCTTATAGTTGTAGTGTCTCTTCCAATTTGGGATAGTTCCTCCATCTTTCTTTGCCTTTCATTATTCTGACTTACCTTGTAGAATATCTTTCAATTTGGGTTTCCCTGATATTTTCTCATGTTTAAATTCATATTATGCACTTTGAATAAGAATACCACAGAAGTGATGTTGTGTCCTGTGTACATCAGTTCAGATGTGATGATGTGTACATCAGTTCAGAAGGTGATAAATCATAATTTATAAGTCATTCATGGAATACCTTTTTTTCTCCCCTCAGTTTTGTTCTCTGTGTGTTTTCAGATCTGAAGTGAGACTCTTATAGGAAGAAGATGTATGAGGCTTGTTCTTCAATCCATTCAGCCACTCTTATGTCTTTTGATTGGAGCATTTATTCTATTTACTTTTAAAGTAATTATTGAAATTGTCATTTGCCATTTTTTTGTTTTCTGTTTTTTTTTTGTAATTCTCTTTTGTTCTTTTGCCCTCTTCTCCTGTGATTTGATTACTATTATTATGCTTAGATTACTTTCTCTTTTTTATGAGTGTATCTATTAGGTTTTTGGTTTATAGTTATCATGAGATTTTTTTATCTATATCTATATCTATACCTATATATGTGTGTGTTTATACAAATGATGCTAAAGCTGAAACTCCAGTACTTTGGCCACCTGATGTGAAGAATTGACTCATTGGAAAAGACTCTGATGCTGGGAGAGATTGGGGGCAGGAGGAGAAGGGGCCGACAGAGGATGAGATGGCTGGATGGCAGCACTGACTCGATGGACGTGAGTCTGAGTGAACTCTGGGAGTTGGTGATGGACAGGGAGGCCTGGCGTGCTGCGATTCATGGGGTCCCAAAGGGTCGGACACCACTGAGCGACTGAACTGAACTGAACTGATGTGATTATTTTAGGTTGATAATCTTTTAAGTACAAGCATATTCTAATCATCCTACATTTTTACTCTTTTATCAGTATTTAATACTTTTAATGTCATATTTTACATACTTTGTATATCCCTTAACTAGTTATTGTGGACGTGTGCTTTTGCTAGTTTTATCTCTCAACCTTCCTACTAACTTTGTAAGTGGTTGACCTACACCTTTACTGGGTGTTTACCTTTACAGTGAAATTTGTCCTTTCATAATTTTCACATTTCTAATTGTGGACTTTTCTTTTCCACCTAGAGAAATTCCTTTAGCATTTCTTATAAAGCTGATTTAGTGATACTGAACTCTTTTAGCCTTTGCTTGTCTATAAAACTCTCTCTTCTTCAAATCTGAATGTTAGCCTTACAGAGTAAAGCATTCTTGGTTGCAGGCTTTCCATTTTCATCATTTTGAATATATTGTGCCACTCCCTTCTGGTCTGCAAAGTTTATTCTGAAAAGTCAGCTGAATATCTTTTTTTAAAATTTATTTTTGTTTTTTAATTGATTATTTTAATTGGAGGCTAATTACTTTACAATATTGTAGTGGTTTTTGCCATACATTGACATGAATCCACCATGGATGTACATGTGTTCCCCATCCTGACCCTCCCTCCCTCCTCCCTCCCCATCCTATCCCTCAGGGTCATCCCAGTGCACCAGCCCTGAGCACCCTGTCTCATGCATCGAACCTGGACTGGTGATCTGTTTCACATATGGTAGTATACATGTTTCAATGCTGTTCTCTCAAATCATCCCACCCTCGCTTTCTCCCACAGAGTCCAAAAGTCTGTTCTTTACATCTGTGTCTCTTTTGCTGTCTCACATATAGGGTCGTTACCATGTTTATAAATTCCATATGTATGTGTTAACATACTGTGTTGGTGTTTTTCTTTCTGACTTACTTCAGTCTGTATAATAGGCTCCAGTTTCATCCACCTTATTAGAACTGATTCAAATGCATTCTTTTTAATAGCTGAGTAATATTCCATTGTGTATATATACCACAGTCAGCTGACTATCTTATGGAGTTCCCTGATACATAACTAAATTGCTTTTCTCTTGCTGCTTTAAGGAGTCTCTCTTTAAGTTTTGCCATTTAAATTGTAATGTGTTTTGGTATGGAACTCTTTAGGGTTTATCTTGTTCAGGACTGTGTCCTTATTGGGCCTGAATGTCAGTTTCCTCTCCCATATTAGGGGAGTTTTCAGTTATTATTTCTTCAGGTAAGTTCTGTACCCACTTACCTCTTTCTTCTCCTTCTGTTACTGCTATACTGTGAATGTTAGTAAGCTTGATGTTGTCCCAGAGGTCTCTAAATCTATCCTCTTAAAAATTTTTTTTTCTTGTGTGATTTCCTCTTTTCTGTCTTCCAGGCTGTGATAGGTTCCTCTGTATTATCTAATCGACTGTTTATTCCTTCCAGTGAATTTTCACTTTCAATTATTGTATTATTTAGCTCTCTTTGATTCTTCTTTATATATTCTCTTTGTTGAAATTCTCACTGTATTCATCCTTTTTTTTTTTTTTTTGGAGTTTTATGAGTATCTTTCTGATATTCATTTACCTTGAACTCTTTATAGGTAGAATGCTTATCTCCACTTTGTTTCCTTCTCTCTCTAAGGGTATGTCTTGTTCCTTAGTTTGGAACATATTCCTTCATATCGTCATTTTGCCCAAATCTTTGTTTTGATTTCTTTGTTTTAGGATGTCAGTTTTATTTCCCAGTCTTGGAGAAAAGGCCTCAGTAGGTAACCTCCTATGAAACTTGGCTGTGTGCTCCTCTCTGGCCACCAGAGCCGTATGCTCTTGGAATGCCTCTGTTTGGGCCCTATGGACCCTTCTTTCGTGATGGGGGTCAGCTTCTGTGGGCATGCTTCTGGGCAGGGCTGGCATCTGTGAGACTGTGCCTTGTGTGCTGGTCGTGGGCTGTTGGAGGGCTCTGCATAGTTGGCTGCATGGCCCAGAAGTGCTTGGCATTTGTGCTGACACACTGGTGGGCGTGACTGGGTCTCCAGTGCTGATAGGCTAGCGGGAGGATTCCACAATGGCACTCGACAGTCCTAGTGTTATTGCAGGAGAATGAGTTCCCCCAAATGGCTGCCACCAGTGTCTCCATCCCCAGGGCAGGCTCAGTTTCCTCCTGCCTCTCCAGTAGGCTCTCCAAGATAAGTCTTTGGGGTGATACTGGCCCCTTTCAAATTGCTACTTCTGTTCTGGGACTCAGCACGTGTGCAGCGTTTATACGTAGAATCTCTGCTTTCTATAGCCCTCTGACTCTCCTGAACATAAAACCTGCTATTTTTCAAAGACAGACACTCTTGGGACTCATCTTCCTGGTGTAGCACTCCTGGACTCCCTGGGGAGGACCGCTACAATTGTGCTATTCTTCCTTTTGTGGGTTTCCAAACCTAGGGGTATGGGTTCTGATCATACTGTGTTTTCATCCCCCCTACCTTTCTCATGGTGGTGTCTTCTTTATCTCTTTAATTGTGGAACTTTTTCCTTCTAGTCTTTAGGTTAGTCTCATAGATAGTCCCACTGTAAGTAGTTATAATTTTGGTATGTCTGTAGGGGGAGATGAATTCAGGGTCCTCATACTCTGCCACGTTGGCTACCTCCCTCTATCCATTTACTCTGTGTTAGTAATAATAGAATCCTTCCTTTTCTGTTTTTACCAGCACCAGATGCTCTTAACAACACATTTTTTTAAAAAAGCTCATTGTTGATTAGTTTACTGTTGAAGCTGATCAATTTTTCATGAATATTCTAATTTTAAAGATTCTGACTTCATGAGATATCTAATTGCTCTCATGCCCTTTTACACAGTGCTAAGCGCTTTTATCTCATTTAATCCTTCTAACGATTCCCTTAGGATGATACTATTAATATTTACATTTTACTAATTGGAAACTAGGGTTCATTAATATGTCTAGGGGAATTCCCTAGTGGTCCAGTGGTTAGGATTTTGTGTTTCCATATCAGGGGGCATGGGTTCAATCCCTATTCAGGGAACAAAGAACCTGCAAGCAGTGGATGAATGCGCCCCCCCCCCCAAAAAAAGTAATAATGTGTCTAAATTCAAGCAGCTTTTAAGTGGAGACAGAATTACAACCCAGACCTTCTGACTTAAAAGCACATGCAGTAACTCTAATGCTATTCTTGTTTGAGGGTTACAAAGTATTTTCTTTAATGATGATAGCCTTTACATATTTAATACTTCCAACATCTTGCAAAATAGTAACAGAAAATCTGTAAGTGATTTAATTCTTAAAAAGTAAAGAACTTTCATAAAATATGAAATTGGGAGAATTTATTCTTTTCATTTAAATTCTATGCTTCATTGGATTTCTAAAATTGATACTGTATAAATAACTGAAATAGAATTGCTCTTTTAAAACTTTGTTTTAAAAATGAAAAATTCTCCTAAACTTGCCTGCTTCAATTTTAGGAGTGATATTTTTATGGAAACAAAGAAAATAAATCGCTTGTTTAATTTGTTATCCAAAAGCATAAGAGACAATAGTAACTCCAGATATTGATTTGCCTTTTCCATTTTCAAAATGTTCATAGTTGCATCACCTGCTCTATGAATGGGGTAAAATTTCTGTCTCCAGGAGGAAATGGAAGCTAAGAAAAGTTGGTTGATATCTCTATTTATACAGCTAGTTTGTAGCGTGTGTCTTAGTTGCTCAGCTGTGCCTGACTCTTTGTGACCCCATGGATGGTAGCCCATCTGTGGAATTCTCCAGGCAAGAATAATAGAGTAGGTTGCCATTTCCTTCTCCAAGTTTGTAGCATATTTGGTAGTAAAATATGGAATATATGAATTCAGTGGTGGTAAAATATAGGATATGTGAATTCCAGCTCTTTCAATTACATAAAATAATTTAGAAATGAGCTGTGAAACATTGAAATTCTGAACACTCCTCAAGTTTCTATTTCTTTCCCGACTAAGAAAAATCATATCTACTTTGAATACGTTTATTTTGATATCTCACAAGTATATCTTAAACACATGTCAAAAAGCAAACATTTTTCTCCCTAATCCTAGTTCTTCAAAGTGTCAGTAAATGCCTCTACCATCTTTTCATTTGCTTAAGTCAAAAACTTGGAAATCATTCTTAGCTCTTTTCCTCTTTCATCAAGTCTCCACATTCTGATTTTACTTCCTGAGATGTGTATATGACATCATACAAGAAAAAAGATACAAAAATTGTACACACTCACTGGATGTGTATATACAGGTGGTTAGTATTGAAATTGCTGCACACTCAACTTTCTGTCTTCTGCAGTTCTAACTAAACAAAGTTATGAGAAAAATAATGATTCTTATATTAAGTGCCTATGTGAATACTTTGAATGTACATGGTATTTATTGAGGCCATGTCGTGGCATATGGACCTTAGTTCTCTGACCAGGGACAGAACCCGTGTCACCAGCAATGGAAGCACAGAGTCCTTACCACTGGACTACTGGGGAATTCCCTGTGCACATGTTTTAAAGAAATTTTTATTGATATATAATTAATAGTGGTGTGTTAGTTTCTGATGTACAGCAAAGTGATTCAGTTTTACATCTCTGTCTCTACATATCTATCTACATTTATATATACACACACACATACTATATATATGTTCTTCTTCATATCCTTTTTCATTATTCTTTATTACAGGCTATTGAATATAGTTTCCTGTGCTGTACAGTAGGACTTTGTTTTTTATCTGTTTTAGCTTAGTTTGTATCTGTTAATCCCAAACTCGTAATGTATCCCTGTTTTCTATGTCTCTGAATCTGTTTCTGTTTTTGTAAATAAGTTCATTTGTATCTGAATGTACACATTTATTGTCATTAAAGATTTTGATTGACAAATCCAGGATGGATTGTTCATAATGTTACTTGTAGGAGATAATGTATAAGTTGTGTCTGTGTTTTGTTTTAATAACTTTATGTATTAACTATGTCTGTGCATATCAATTTGCAATGAAAAATACTTTCCTAGCTTTATTTATTAAGTTAGTCGTTCATATCATTAACCATTTCTGAAAACATCAATTATAGAACCACTATAAAAAGTGGTACCTGAGCTACATTTTTTTCCCTAGATTCATCAATTTGAAGCAAATCTTTGTTTTTTTTTGTTAAGGTGAGTTACAATTTCTTTTTTTAAAAAATAATTTATTTTAATTAGAGACTAATTACTTTATAATATTGTGGTGGTTTTTGCCATACACTGACATGAATCAGGCACGGGTGTACATGTGTCCCCCATCCTGAACCCCCCCCC
>SJYQ01035100.1:5375-19115 GCA_006410935.1 Redunca redunca
CCCCGTGCGCATCCAGTCCGGACAGCTGAAGAGCGCTTTATCCGGACCACCTTCCCCTCCGCTCTTCTGGGGTTGCAACTCGGTAGCCCCCGAGTCTTGCCCGAGCCTCGTCTAGTCCTTGCTTTCCTCTGTTGCTTTCTTGGCCGCCTCCTACCCTGCCAGGTGCGCGTAACCGGTCCCCAGGCGCTCTGCCTGCGCCCCTCTCCCCACTGCCTTCATTGCCGGTGCGCCCCCTCGAGCTCCCTTTTCTCTTCCCTTTTCTTTTCATCAGGCCCTAGACTTCGTTCGTTTGGCAGTACCCCTGGCTCTCCCACTGAGAGGTGCAGCATCGCCCCTGGCGAGGCTGGGAGAGCAGGGGTGGTGGGCTGAAGAGTGGGGAGGCCTGAGAGAGGAGGTAAGGGCTTTCTGTCCGCTTCCGAAGCCCCGTGCCAGCTTCTTATGGAGGTATAACCCGCCTCCAGGGAGCTCGTCGTCTAGTGGGGAAGACGGAAGCAAATGATGGCGGAGGAGCCTAGAAGAGGAAGCACTTTTAAGGGAGGAAGGCATGAGGGGGCCAGGAGGAGGACCTCGGAAAGGCTCAGAATGCCCTGGAGCTGGACCGTCGAGGGCCAGTTGTAGTTTGCTGGGCAGAGAATGAGAGGAAGGGGCGTGAGAGGCAGAGGGCATAGCTGTGCCGGGCCTGGTGTGTGGAAGGGTGGCCTGGAGGCAGGTGTGGCTTGAGTGATGTGTGTGTGGAGGGATGGTCCCTCATCGGCCTAATGCCATTGGACGTGCCTCCTCTTTTCATCCTGAGGCTCTTCCTTCCCAGCCCTTGTGGGTGGTGCCCTCTGGGTTCCCCTTAGATTCACAGCTTGGTGGATTCGCAGGAACTGGGAATGTGCATCTCAGACCCACGCTCTGGCTCACCTGGCTGCCTCCCTTGGCTAATGAAAATCTGGTTCCTGAACTGGTTTTTCTCCCTCCGGCCCTTCCCCGCTTCCTTCTTTGAGGCCAGGCGCTCACTGAGTCCAAGTCCTCACATTGGACCCGGGCAAAGTTCACACCAAGAATGCAGCGGGGGGGACTGACAGGTGTGGCAATGGAGAGAATCTGGACTGGAAGCTGAGGGACTTGGCCCTCCCCTCTGAACCACCGAGGTGCCTTTGCCACGTGAGGAAAGGACAGAATCCAGAGAGCTGGCGTTCTTTTCATTTTCGTTGCTTGCTGCATTGCGAGGCTGAGGCCTGGGTAGTTCCCAAGCAGGGATCAAAACCCGTGCGCCTGCAGTGGAAGCACGGAGTCCTCCCCAGGGGACCACCAGAGACACCCCAGAGAGAAGGCATCTTCGCAGCACTTCCAAGCTGCTGGCGTGACAGAGCGCTCTCTTGTTCTGCTGGGGGTGGGGGTGCGTGCTTCCAGGAGTCTAGAAGGGAGAGGCAAACTGCCACTGCCTTCTGCTAATTTCTCCTTCTGCCTCTCTCACGTGGACCTCCCGGGGCCATGTTCCGCAGCTGTGTCTCTTTCCCGAAATCTTGTAGCAGCTTGTATACTTGCTCCATCTCCAGGCGTGTCTGTCTGTGGCGCAGCTGACTGGTGCCGTCAGGAAACCTTTGAACGATGGATGGGATTTGAGAAAACCCTTTGGAATTGGGTCTGGGCCCCCTTCTCTTGTCTCGTGTCCCAGCACTCCCTGCCTGGGGCTCATGCTCTGATAACTCAATATTCCAACTACTGTGCTTTCTTGCCTTTGCCCAAGTTCTGTCCCTCTGAAAAGTGCTTCCCACCCTTCCTTGTTGGCTGGGACTCTTTTTTAGAGACTCAGCTTCGGGGGTCAGGAAGCCCTCCCTGGAATGCCTCCGTTGCACACGCAGGTCTGCTCTGGCCTCTATTGCACTTTCCTGTTTAACATCAGCTTCTAGCCTGTGAGCGCCTTGAGGGCAGAGATGGGAGTGCCATTTGTTCATCCCTGCATACTTGGGCTCTGCACCAGGCTCAGCAGCCAGCAGTGGTGACTAATGGCGGCAGGGAACGTCAGGAGCTCACACGAGACATTATTTAATCCTCGTGCTGTCCTCATGAGGACAGACCCATCGTTATCACCCTCGTGTTGTAGAGAACTGAAACTCAGAGAATTTAAGTAATTTCTCCAGGGTCACGTGGCTGGCAAGTAGTTACATTAACCATTACATTCTTCCTGCAAAGCGAAAATTGCTACCAAGGCCAATCCCTGGGAGGGGAAGTCACTGAAGCCTGACAGCCTCCGGTCCCAGCTGGAGACGTCCCTCCAGCGGCTGCAGTGCCCCCGCGTCGACCTCTTCTATCTGCACGCGCCGGACCACGGCACCCCCGTGGAAGAGACGCTGCGCGCCTGCCACCAGCTGCACCAGGAGGTGAGGGCGCCCCCCACTCCTCACCCTGGCCTGTCGGTGCCCAGAGAGCAGAGGCTCCAGGGCTGTCCCGGAGCCGAGCAGGGGACGGACCCCACGCCCAGGGTCCCAGTCCCTGGGACTGGCGTTCTGGGGTGTGGGGGAGTGTGACCGTGGCCTCTCCCCCGCAGGGCAAGTTCGTGGAGCTCGGCCTCTCCAACTATGCCGCCTGGGAGGTGGCCGAGATCTGTACCCTGTGCAGGAGCAACGGCTGGATCCTGCCCACCGTGTACCAGGTGAGGCCGCGGCTGCAGAGGCCCGTCTCCAGGGCGCCTGCGATCCCAGGTCCTCTTGCGCCCCCCCGCCCTCTCCACTCCCCTGCTCCCAGCCTGTAGACGGCCCCCCGGGGCCCTCAGGCCCTGGCCCCCCTTCCTGCCTGCTTCTGGCTCTGCGGTCAGTCCAAACACACTTCTTCCCCCTTCTCCCTGGAAGGAGTGCCCGGGCGTCACTTAGATACCTCTTCCTCTGGAAGCCTTTCCCGACAGCCCAGTGGGTCCTCCAGTCTCCAGACCCCAGCTTTACGCATTGAGCGAGTATTTCTGAGAATCTGCCGTGGTCACAGAAGCCACCTTTGATCATCTGCCTTTTTTGTTGGTTTATTTGGCTGCCTCGGATCTGAGCTGTGTCGTACAGGATCTTGCATTGCGGCCCACGGACTCTCTAGTTGCGGCTCTCAGGCCTAGTTGCCCTGCCAGGGATCAGACTCGTGTCCCTTGCATTGCGAGGTGGATTCTTAACCCCTGAACCATCAGGAGAGTCCACTCTGCTTTGATTTTAAGTCGCCTCTGACATCTCTTGACGCAGAGAGCTCACCAGATCCACGCGTGTTTGAGAGCTCGGGGTCCAGCCCATGGCTGGCGCCTGCAGACGCGTGTGTGATAGCAGAGCCAGGCCGCCGTCCCTTCCTGGGGCCCAGCACCATCTCCCCGTCCACCAGTAGTGACTTTGGAAACCATGCTGGAGTCCTGGGGGTCTTGACCGAAGCCTTTGAGAGCAGGCTGGGCCCCCCCGGCCGGGCCCGCTCAGCTGGCCCTTCTGCCTGCAGGGCATGTACAACGCCACCACCCGGCAGGTGGAGACGGAGCTGCTGCCCTGCCTCCGGCACTTTGGACTGAGGTTCTACGCCTACAACCCTCTGGCTGGTACGGGCTGCGGGCACAGGCTCCCCTGGGCGGGAGGGCCTTCCTGACCCCGATTCTGCCCCTTCCTGACCCAGGAGAAGCCTGGCCCAGGCCTGGGAAGGGGAGGGTTGCCAGGACCCCCATGCGTCCTGGTTCCCCGCCATGACCCGCACTTCTGGCCAGACGGGCTCTGGGGCAGGGCCTGGGGTCTGACTGCAGCCTTCCCGCAGGAGGCCTGCTGACTGGCAGGTACAAGTATGAGGACAAGGACGGGAAACAGCCCGTGGGCCGCTTCTTTGGGAACAGCTGGGCAGAGGTCTACAGGAACCGGTGAGCTGGGGGTGGACAGCGGCAGGACGGGCGGGGTGGGAGGGGTCCCCATAGTCTGAAAGTGGGGCGTCCCTGGGGCTGCTTTCTTTTCAAGGCCTTCCCTTGCTGCCTGGACCTAGCTCTCTTGATTCCTGGAGGAATTAGGAAACCCTCTGCAAGGCTTCGTTTTGTTTTCTTGGGACCTCCGTGAGGAATGCCGATCCCTGGGCCTTATGGCCGACCTTCCAAGTCATAACTCATGCCTAAGAAAACCGGTCACCAGCCAAGGGGGAAAGACAGGGCCCCGGGTGGAGGAACAGGAGGCCTGGGGCCGGGCTGTGCCCCTGTCCTGGCTTCCTGTTTCTCCAGGTAAAGGAAGGGCAGGGTTTGAGTTCTTAAGAGCAGAGACATCCTTGAGGTCTCTGGTGAGGGAGCCAGCGTCCTGGGCGGTTCTGTTGCCCAAAAAAGCAGGAGACGCCCTGCTCGCGGGGACCCTGGCCCCTCCATGCTACGGGGGCTTCCTGGGCTGACTCTTAGGCGGTGGCCCCCGTGTGACCCGTGGTCCTGACCCCGCGCTACCGTCCCCACCTGTCCAGCTACTGGAAGGAGCACCACTTCGAGGGCATCGCCCTGGTGGAGAAGGCCCTGCAGGCCGCGTATGGCACCAGTGCCCCCAGCGTGGCCTCCGCCGCCCTCCGGTGGATGTACCACCATTCCCAGCTCCAGGTAGGCTCCCCCCGCCCCCACCATCCCTGGAAGCCCTGCCCCTGCGCTCTTTGAGGAGCCAGCATGCTTTCTAAGTCATTTTCCCTTCTGAAACCCCTCTTGGTCCAGTTCTCAGGCAGCCTTCCTGTTGTTCTGGGTAGCTGCCGAAGAACCAGGCCCTGTCGCGAGGGCTTTACCGGCATGGATTGAATGATTCCTTAGGCCTGATGAAGTGGGTTTATTCCAGTTTTACTGATGAGCAAACAGCTCTGAACGGGAGAGAAAGTTCTCACGGACTTGATGTACAGCCCGCTGGTCCTGCTCCTGTGGGGGAGTGGGGGTTCCCTCTCTTTGGTGTCCCCTGTCTTCCTGGCTAAGCCTTTTCTCCAGCTGCAGCCGTACACAGTTGCATAGAGTCTGGCATGTATACAGCAGGTTTTCAATAGATGGGAGCTAGGTGCTTTGTGTAGTTTCTCATTCCCATCAGCACGGTGAAAACTGAGATCTGAGTCTTGGCGGTTAAAAAGCTAAACCAGGTTTACACGGCCGCTGATGGCAGAACTGGACTCTAGGCTGAGGTCTGAACGCGGGCGAGCGTTGCGGCCGCAGGATGGAAGAAGACGGGTTTGGGGTCACACAGTTACGGTCCTGGAAGGCCCCGTGAGTGCTTTGTACAACTACGTAGGGCATAAAGAGTCTGCCCAACCCCAGGTCTCGGCAGGGGCGGGGCTGGCGGGCTGTGTGTGACGGGTCTCTGTGGGGCATCAGTGCGTGACGTCTGGCCATCTCCCCTTGCAGGGCGCCCACGGGGACGCGGTCATCCTGGGCATGTCCAGCCTGGAGCAGCTGGAAGAGAACTTGGCGGCCCCTGAGGAGGGGCCCCTGGAGCCGGCCGTCGTGCAGGCCTTCGACCAGGCCTGGCGCCTGGCCGCCCACGACTGCCCCAGCTACTCCCGCTAGGCCCGCACCCGGCCCAGGCGCCGGAGGCCCCTTCCTCTCCCGTCGCCTCTCCTGCTCGCTCCCTGGCCGGCCTTCGCCTTAAGCTGATTCCGCGTGGTCTTCCTCCGTCGTCTGGATCCAGGGGTTATCTTTCTAGACCCCTGCCTCCCTCCCAGGTGCCTTCACAGCGCGTAACGCCTTTGGCTGAGCCCCGGGGGCGCTTGCCGTCTGAATAAAGCCCACGCTGGCCCCGCCTGTGCCCGGTCCCTGAGGCCCGCGGGTTTCTCTCCTCAGCTGGTGACTGTCTCCTCCCTGCCCGGGCCTCCCTGCCCGAGCGGTGGGCCGTGGGCTGGAGCCACCACGGGGCGGGGCGGCGGGTGTCTCCCAGCCTGACCTCTCGGTGCGGCTGCAGGCGGCCCTCCCGTTCCCACGTGACGGAGGGAAAGAGGGCCGTCCCCCTGAGGTGGACTTTCTCTCCGAATTATCTCACTGGACACTCAGAAAGGGAATGATTTGGATAAAAACCCCCAGGATGCTGCGGGGCATTTTAGCGCACAGTCACCTCATCGGCGACTTTCCTCCGCTCCCGTCCTCTGCTCATCCTCAGACTCTCCACTCTGCTGCTGGGTCTCCTTCTTGATGGGAGTGGCGTTGGCCGTCAGGAACCCCATTTCCCTCAGCAAGTCCCTATTCCACGTAGGAAGTACCCAAGACTAGAGAAGAAACGCAACCCCAGGCCTGGTGGTTGCTTTCTAAACATGCCCAGGGCGGAAAAATCACACCTTTGGCGAGGAGTGGGTCGTGGGCCAAGCAGCAGCAGGTGGTGAAAGGGGCTCAACTGGGAAATTCATACGAACCCACCATTCAAAGACTCTTTGTAAGACTTCCCTGGAGGCCCAGGGGTTAAGAATCCATCTGGCAATGCCAGGGACATGGGTTCAGTCCCTGGTCAGGAAGATTCCACAAGCTATGGGACAACTAAGCCCATGTGCTACCCATATACCCTAGAGCCATACCTGCAACCTGAGGCGTCACCGCTCTCTACAGCTAGAGAGCCCGTGCATAGTGCCAAGGCCCTGGCGCTTAAAAAGGGCGCATTTGAATCAGTTCTAATGAGGTGGATGAAACTGGAGCCTATTCCACAAAGCGAAGTAAGTCAGAAAGAAAGCACCAATACCGTATACTAACGCATACATGTGGAATTTAGAAAGGTGGTGACGATGTTCCTACATGCAAGACAGCAAAAGAGACACAGATATAAAGAACAGTCTTTTGGACTCTGTGGGAGAGGGCGAGGGTGGGGTGAGTTGGGAGAATAGCACTGAAACATGGATATTACCATATGTGAAACAGATCGCCAGCCCGGGTTCGATGCATGAGACAGGGCGCGCAGGGCTGGTGCACTGGGACGACCCTGAGGGATGGGATGGGGAGGGAGGTGGGAAGGGGTGCAGGATGGGGGACACACGTACACCCATGGCTGATTCATGTCAGTGTATGGCAACAACCACCACAATACTGTAAAGTAACTAGCCTCCACTTAAAATAAAAATTTTTTTAAATGAAAAATAAAATTTTAAAAATGTGAAAGAAAAGGGACCCAGCACAACCATAAATAGATAAATAATTTTTGAAAGGAGATTCTGTTCAAAGGAAGATCCTACTCACCATCTGTTAATGAAAGGAGACGCACACCCTGCAGGTAAAGTCCTGCAACAGAGACACCCTCCTCTGTCTTCAGCCATAATAAAGCGGATCTTCCCCAAGTGGGGTAATTACCCTCCTCACATTATTATTATTAATTCTTTCAGTTCTACCAGCGTACTGCTGCCAACCCACCTCCCTCCACCCTTGTGCACGCGTGTTCAGTCATGTAACCCCACGGACCGCCGCCTGCCAGGCTCCTCTGCCCATGGACTTTTCCAGGCAAGAATCCTGGAGTGGGTTGCCATTCCCTTTTCCACCTGCTCATATTAATCATAATATAAAAATTATTGTTGCACAGGAAACCACCCCAAAATTCTGTTGCTTAAGATGACAAAATCTGAAACTGACCTAAGAAGATTCAATGCAATTTCTATCAAATAGCTTAAAAAGATCAAGTACAAAACTACAGTCTATTTTTTTAAGGAAGAATAATAGCTCTTCTGTGCTGATGCATCCCCTGCCTTAAGGGAGGAGACGCGAAACCTGAGAGGTTTAGGCTGAGGTGGAGGGAGCGTAAAAGTCTGTGGCTTGCTGATACAGGGATTGGCGCTGTGGCCTGAGACTCAAGTGAACACGAGAACCTTAGAGGGTGTCGTCTCCAGAGTACAGTGGCCACTCCCTGCCTGAACTGCACAGTTGGATAAGTGCATTTGGAATCTGTTGAGGCAGTCTGAGCTTGGGTTGGAAAATAATTCCAGACACAGAGCATTTGGGAATGGAGTGCGCTTATTAGGAGAAGGAGCAGAGATACTGAGGGCGCGGCGAGCCCAGCGGGGCCGGTTGACCTCCTGATGGGCCAGGGAGAGCTGAGGGGCTGCTTCAGAACGCTGGGCTGGCTCAAGGAAGACCGGAGGCTGTTCCTGGAACCCACCTACAAAACCTCTGGCCAACCGAATACACTAGTATACAACAAGGATAACACACCCTGACTCACTACATTCCATCCCCAAAACAGTTTGCTTTATATTTGCAAAGCAATCAGTGTTGCAGTGACATCAATCAGTTGATGTTAGTCAACTCTATTGGTCAAAGGGTTTTGTAGGTAGGTTCATGAAGACTACCGGGGTTAGTTTTTGCTGAGTCATACAGTAAGTGTATTTTTAACTTTATAAAACCTCACTTATCTGTTTAAAAGGCTAAACATGAAAAAGGTTAAAAGTTATCTTTATCCTCACGTTTATCCATTTCCAGCTCTCTTCTTTTTGTGTGTGTGTAAATCCAACTTTTCTTCCTTCTAAAGAATTTTTCCAAATATTTGCTATAGTGAGAGCTGGCTACTATGCATTCTCCCCAACCTTTGTCAGAACAAAGTCTTTATTCTGCTTTCATTCCTGAAAGGTGTTTTCGTTTGAGTTCCTTCAGTACTTTAATACAAATGCTGGCTGGAGCTTTTGGCAAGTCCCAACAGGAAAACCACAGAGCTGAGTTCTGGGGCCTGCAAGGTGGCAGGAAAACAATCGATATAGTTGAGTGTACTAACACCAGGGACTTCCCAGGTGGCGCAAGTGGTAAGGAGCCTGCCTGCCAGTGCAGGAGACAAACAGGGGTTGGATCCCCGGGTTGGAAAGATCCCCTGGAGGAGGGCACGGCAACCCACTCCTGTATTCTTGCCCAGAGAATCCCATGGACAGAGGAGGAGCCTGGTGGGCTACAGTCCATAGGGTCCCAAAGAGTCAGACATGATTGAAGCAACTTAGCTTGCACACATACTAGCATCAAAGAAGAAAACGCTTATGATTATCTCAATAGATGCAGAAAAAGCAGTTAACAAAGTTCAATACCCATTCAAAGGAGGAAGAAAAAAAAAAACCCTCAGCAAAATAAGAATAGGGAATTTCCTCAAAATGAAAAAGGGCATATTCAGAAAACATATAGCTGACATCATATTTAATAGTGAAACAATTCTCCCTCTAAGATTGGTAACCAGGCAGTGATGCCTGCTCTTGAGGCAGGAGGTAGATGGGTCCCACCAGAGTAAACCGATAGACAGTCTTTCCCTGTGAACCGCAACTCCAAGATGAGGAGAGCAGGACAGTGAAGAGAAGTAGCCAGACCCTGCCCAGACCACATAGTCCTCGTTCTCGAAGTCAGGAGACCTTCCCAACCACACGTGCACAGAAGGGCTCCTTGGAGGTCAAAGGGCTGTGATAGCAAGGGATACTCTACCCACAGGCCTTTGCGGTAGAATCCATCTTGGCTAAGAGGTGCGTGCGCCCACGTGGGAGGAGCCTGAGATATACGGACTGTGGCCTGTGAGCCAGGCGAATCAAAATGATTGGCCAAAGGAAGCCCGGAAGACACGCCTGATAAAAGTAATCCAGACTCCACAGGGGCGCGACTCTCCTCTCTCTCTGAGTCTGCCAGCATTTCTGTCCGCATGCGCTGCACTCTTTTCCCACTTAAAAAATACTTTCCGTTTCACTGCTTTCCATCTTTGTGGGGATCCTTTTCTGCAAAACTGAAGAGCCAGAGCCCTTGTCCGTGACCACTGGTCTAATGGTTAGGATCTGGTGCTCTCAGCGCCGCACCACGGCCTGAATCTCTGACTGGGAACCCAAGCCCCTCTTTGAGCCATTGCAGGGCGAAGCTACCCAAGGTCACTCTCACACCTCTCATTCAGTACTGTGCCGGAGATACTAGAGATGCCGACATATGCCGGGGTGCGTGCATTGCACGGCGACTTCTTACTTAACTACAAAGCCACCGTCACACTAAAAATAAATGAACAATTCTTTTGTGTCACTTAATACACATCTATATTCAAATATCCCTGATTGTTTTTAAAAAGTTTCAGGTGGCTTCAGGACTTTCCCAGTGGTCCAGTGGTTAAGACTCTGTGTTTCCAATGCAGGAGATCAAAAACTAAAAAAAAAAAAAAAAAAAAGGTTCAGGTGGCTTCCGTTAGGATAAGACATGGTTGACACCTTACATTTGGTTGTTATACTTTAAAAGTCTAGTTTAAACTTCAGCCGTCTCACCGCTTTTCATGCATTTGTTTATGGAAGAGACCTACCAGTTGGCCTATAGGCCATCTCACATTCTTTTTGCATAGTCATAGTTTCATTTAACTTGTTCCTCATATCTTTCACCAAATGGAAGTGCTCATGACTCGATTATATTCTAGTTTGACTTTTTTTTTCCGTTAAGAACGCTTCATCAGTGGTCCCGCGTACTTCCCGTGTGTAACATCAAGGAGATACAGCAGCGTGGTGGTCCGCTCCTGATAATGCTGACACCACGCAGTGGGTTCGTGTGGTGCCAGCCTGCTCCCTCCACTGGGGGTTCCCAGTCTTTCATTGTAGGGTTTCCTTGCGGGAAGGGTGCCCTGTGCAGTGTCCGAGGATGAGCTCCTAACACCTGGGAGTGAGCTGTCCAAGGAGATGCACATGCTGACAGAGCAAGGGCCTCATGGGGACGCGGCATCTGGGTGGAGAGCAGGTCGCGGAGCCCAGGAGGACGGGCCCTCCTGGTTTCATAGCAATGGGAAGAGTTTCTGGGCTGTCTCCAGCCGATCATTCTGACCCTGGGTCCTTCCTGGTGGCACACACATTGCTCAGCCAAGATGGATTCCAACAAGGAAGATTCTGGGAAGTTGGTAGGACATACGGATTGGCCTCTCCTCTCTCCTTTTGAGCTTGCCCAGATTTTTCTGGCTGGTGGCGGCTCGTTAATTCCTTGTTTCTTACCAGCACCTTCTGTCCTAAAATAACTCCTGCAAATGGTTACTATGGTGCCTGGTCCAAGGGTGTGGTTCAGTCAGTGTTTCCCCTAACAGTTTCCTCTACTGATGATCTTCGCCTGAAATCAAGATAGAATTTTTAAGTCTCAGATTATGTTGCATACATGCTAAAAACAGATCTTAGAAGTATAACTTTAATATATAGGAACTTCTGATGACAGTTGGCCCCTGAACAACATAGGTTTGAACTGCGCAGGTCCACGTATACACAGATATTTTTTATTCAGTTACTCCTTGGAAGAAAAGTTATGGCCAACCTAGATAGTATATTCAAAAGCAGAGACATTACCTTGCCAACTAAGGCCCGTCTAGTCAAGGCTATGGTTTTCCAGTGGTCATGTATGGATGTGAGAGTTGGACTGTGAAGAAGGCTGAGCACCGAAGAAGTGATGCGTTTGAACTGTGGTGTTGGAGAAGACTCTTGAGAGTCTCTTGGACTGCAAGGAGATCCAACCAGTCCATTCTGAAGGAGATCAACCCTGGGATTTCTTTGGAAGGAATGATGCTAAAGCTGAAACTCCAGTACTTTGGCCACCTCATGCAAAGAGTTGATTCATTGGAAAAGACTCTGATGCTGGGAGGGATTGGGGGCAGGAGGAGAAGGGGACGACCAGGATGAGATGGCTGGATGGCATCACGGACTCGATGGACGTGAGTCTGAGTGAACTCCGGGAGTTGGTGATGGACAGGGAGGCCTGGCGTGCTGCGATTCATGGGGTCGCAAAGAGTCGGACACGACTGAGTGACTGAACTGAGCTGAAACACCGCAGTACTGCGCAATCCAAGGTTTGCTGAACCCAAGGACGTGGAAGAGGGAACCACGGGTACTGAACAGCCTCATATGCAGAGGGCTGACTCTAAGTTAATGCAGATTTTCGACTGTGCAGGGGGTCAGCGCCCCTCATCTCCTTGTGGCTCAAGGGTCAGTTGTACTTTGATTTTTTCCTTGCTGTACCATGTGGTCTGCGGGGTCTTAGTTCCCTGACCAAGGATTGAACCCGGGCCCAAGGCAGTGAGAGCAGAGTCCTAACCACTAGACTGCCAAGGAATTCCCTCAACTATAATTGTAAATGAGAAGTAAAGTACAGGTGTTCTTTTTATAATTAAACTTTTTAATTTTTGAGAAAGTTTTAGATTTATCTGCGGTTGTAACAAATAATACAGAAATGCATTGTACCATTTTCCCAGTTCCCCCAACATCTTGTAAAATTATACTACGCTGTCATAAGCCGGATACTGGCATTGAAACAGTCCGTATACGATCGTTGAGTGGAGTATCCTATAAATGTTAATTAGATTCTGCTATTGAGGGCTCCTCTGAGTTCTTCTATAGCCTTGTTGATTTTTCTGAGTAGTTATTCCACCAGCTGTTAAGAGAGGGGTGCTGAGGTCTCCGATGATAGTGGTGGATTTGTCTCCTTTCATTTTCAGGTCTGTCAGTTTCTGCTTCACATATTTTGGCAGCGGTTTGGTGTTTATTTAGGACTGCTGTTACTCTGTGTGTTCACTCTTTTCATCATTGCATAGTATCCCTCTCTGTCTCTGACAGTTTTCTTTGGTCTGAAGTCTACTTTCTTAGACACTTCTGTAGCCATGTGAGCTTGCTCTTGATCAATATTTTCATTGTATTTCTTCCTCCATCCTGTTACTTTCAGTTTGGCTGGGTCATTATATTGTAAGTGACCTTCTGTAGAAAATATGTAGTAAGGTCATTAGAAAATTTATTTATATACTTGGCTGCACCAGTCTTAGCTGCAGCATGTGAAATCTTCCTTCTTCACTGCGGCCTGTGAGATCTGTAGCTGAAGCACGTGAACTCGTAGTGGGGCATGCAGGGTCTAGTCCCTGACCAGTGATCGAACCCAGGCCCCCTGCAGAGTTTTAGCCACTGGACCACCAGGGAAGTCCCAAGCTTTTGCTTCAACCATCAAGTGTAACTCAGAGAACTTTTAAGAGAAGGAAAACCTATCGGATTCATCCATATTTCGCTTACCATGTTTTTCCTTCCTTCGTCATGTTCCAGGATTCCTTCTTTCATCATTTTCTGTTTGTTTAGAGAATTTTCTTTACCGATTCACTAAGGATTGATCTGCTAGCAACAAAATCATAATTTCTCTTTATCTGAGAATGTTTTGATTCCTCCTTCATTCCAGAAGGATATAGTGCTGGGTATGAGATTCTAGGCTGATGACTCTTTTCTTTCAGTGCTTGAAAAATTGTTGCACCACTTCCAACTTTTCTCAATATTTGGTTTCAAGGGCTGTGCTGAGGGGATCACACGTTTTATTCTGTGCTGTTTGTGGCATGCAGTAAAGCAGTTATTGTCTAAAACTTTTCTGTCTTGCCATGATGCCCCTTTCCTAGTTCTTTGGCTAGAAAAGGCAGGCTTTTGTTGGGGCTTTTTCCATCTGTGTCACTATTTCTTCTCCAAGCCAGGCTTCAGCAATATGCAAACTGTGAAATCCCTGATGTTCAAGCTGGTTTTAGAAAAGGCAGAGGAACCAGAGATCAAATTGCCAATATCCGCTGGATCATGGAAAAAGCAAGAGAGTTCCAGAAAAACATTTATTTCTGCTTTATTGACTATGCCAAAGCCTTTGACTGTGTGGATCACAATAAACTGTGGAAAATTCTGCAAGAGAAGGGAATGCCAGACCACCTGACCTGGCTCTTGAGAAATCTGTATGCAGGCCAGGAAGCAACAGTTAAACTGGACATGGAATAACAGACTGGATCCAAATAGGAAAAGGAGTACATCAAGGCTGTATATTGTCACCCTGCTGATTTAACTTATATGCAGAGTACATCATGAGAA
>SJYQ01035114.1:3216-13278 GCA_006410935.1 Redunca redunca
TTTTAAAAAAAAGTCTTATACACTGATATTCATAGCTGCATTATTTATAATAGACCAAAAGTGGAAAAACCCAAATATCCATCAGCTGAAGAATGGATAAACAAAAATTGGTATATCTATACAATGAAATATTATGCAGTCATTAAAAAGGAATGGACTACTGATACAGGGTACTACATGATGAACCTACCTCAAAAACATTATGGTAAGTAAAAGAAGCTAGACACAAAGAGCTACATACCGTGATCCCATCTATGTGCAATGTCCAGAATAGGTAGATCTGTAGAGATACAGAATTGTTCCTGGGGATGTGGGTAGATGGGACTTGGGAGTGGCTATTAACAAGTATGGGATTGCTTTTGGGAGATGATGGAAATTTTCTTATTAGACAGTGGAGATAATTATACAATATTGTGAGTATATTAAAGATCACTGTACTGTACACTTTAAAATGGTAAATTTTTATGTTAGTTTATCTCAGTTTAAAAACTGCCCCCAAAAAGGCTATATAGGAGTAAATCCTGATTAATGGTAGTCCTGGGTGAAATAAAGGAACATGGGGACAGTGAGTCAAAAGAACCAGAAGCCTGAAGAGGAGTTTTAAGGATAGACTAGTTAAAATCATCCAAATAATTTCCCATGTGCTTATTCCATTCTCACCAGGCATCTTTTTTATTATAATTTTGTTTCGTATGTACATTTCCTTTTGAAAGAAAATTTGCTGACCAGAGTTTCACAATCTTCTTCGCTATTATATTTTTCAATAAAATAAAGTATAAATTGGATTAGAATTTTGGTTTGGCTCATCCCTCTCAGGCAGATTGACTCTTCTTCCTCCTAATTTTAGTTTAGATGTGCAGGTTCAGACACTTATACAGAATTTGAGAAAATTTCATTATTCAAGGGACCCTCACGGAAAACACAGGGGCCAAAATGGTCAGGACTTTCCTGAGAGGCAGAGTGAGTGCATTAGGCCTTTATTGTCTCTAAGGGGTGGGACTCATTAGCTGTAGATTTGCAAGTTTTAGATTTCCCTCTTGCACCAAAGGAAGAGGCAGAGGGCTGGAAAGTTGTGAGTTTGAAATTTCCCACCTGCACTGAAAGAGAAGATACCATGACTGTAAACTTCTTAGCTTTAAATTTCCTACTGACAACAAAGGAGAGGACACTGAGCTTTCTTATCAACCCATCAAGAAGGAGGGGCCACCTGTATGAAAGTGAAAGTGTTACTCAGTCATGTTTGACTCTGTGACCCCAAGGACTGTAGCCCACTAGTCTACAGGAGCCCACCAGTCTCCTCTGTTCATTGGAATTCTCCAGGCAAGAATACTGCTGTGAGTTGCCATTCCCTTCTCCAGGGGATCTCCCACGTCTCCTGCATTGCAGGCAGATTGTGGCAGATTGTTTACTATTTGAGTCACCAGGGAGTGAAGTGAAAGTTTCTCAGTCCTGTCCGACTCTTTGAGACCCCATGGACTATACAGTCCATGGAATTTTCCAGGCGGAGTGGCTAGCCTTTCCCCTCTCCAGGCGATCTTCCCAACTCAGGGATCAAATCCAGGTCTCCCACATTGAAGATGTATTCTTTACCAGCTGAGTCACCAGGGAAGCCCATGGCTAATTCATGTTGATATTTGGCAGAAACCAAAAAATTCTGTAAAGCAATTATACCTCAAAAAATACATTTAAAGTTTTTTAAAAAAGAGGTGGGAACAACCATGAATACTTTAAGATTCTGGAACTTTAAACTTTCCGTGCTGGTTATTTTGATTACTTTCTGCCTTTCCTTGTAAAGCTTATTATCAGAACCAGTAGCAAAGAGCAGTATAGATGAGAAAGAAGACATTTGCTCAAATAGAAGAATTGGTACAGTTCAGTGGCTGATTGAACTTACATGCATAGTAGTTCCTTAACTATTGAGGCAAGGTTTTAAGTCTTGGTAACTCTTGGGAGGATGACCACTAGTGCCATAGACCTTGTGAGAAAAATTGGGAGAGGAAACTTTCTATACTGTTATACATTGTTTAGAATATGTTTCTGCAAGCAGAATCTTGGCAAGTGTTTTTCTTAACATTTTAATTATCACAGACATCTATATGACAGAGTTAGGAATAACAGAGATGCAACCAAAATCATATTTTAAAAACAAATTTAGTTAAATTAATCAATTACTTAAATAATTATTCCTCTTACTCAACTGGTTTATGTCTTCACCTCTTGGGTACAGTTTTTTTCAAACTGGAGTGTCCAGCTCCTACACACTGGGAAGACCTAGAATTCACGTTTCCACGTGCTCAGATTTAATGCGCAGCCCTGATTTCCCATTTGCAATGTGGGTTGGACAGTGGGCTGACCGAAGTGATCTGCTTCAGCCCCAGACCCTCGCCCTGACCCACGGCTTGTGACCCACAGCCCACCACCCACAAGCAGCGGATCGCTGACTTCGAGAATGTGTAAAGCCTTGCACATGTCTGCGCCCGCCCTCCCTGGTCAATTAGAAAAGAAACCCGGATGTTTGGGGGGCGGGGGGAGAAGCTGGCGTCTACCCATGAGGCAGCGCGCTTAGTTATATACTTCTGCCCTCTTCTGAGGCACTCATTCCGCTGTGAGAGTCGCCGCGGGCCGTCGCTGTAGCTGCAGTCGCCGCCTAATGTTTTCGCGCTCCTCCCTTCCCTCCTCCTCTTTCTCCTCCTCCGAGTCCCAGTCAGGCTGACCTGCCCCGCTCGCGGTAAGTGTCCCCCGCCTGCGCCGCGCGGAAGCAGGCAGGGGCTCTCCCGCGAGGCTGTGGCCACTTTGCTCTGAGGGCAGTTTAGGTGGCCCGGCTATGAGGACTGGGTCGAGGGTCTGGATGCTGGCATAGATCGCCAGGATGGCCCAGGGTGCGGGGGAGGGGACGGACTTGGCGCGGTGGCGGGTGGGCCACCATCTTGCGCCAGCCCGGAGGGGGAGGCATCTCGGAAAGGTAGTTGCTTGGCGGCAGCGTTTGGCCACCCTCAGGCCGACAGCGTTTGGTCACCCTCAGGTCGGAGACGCGCGGGTTGCTGCTGCTCCCTCCTCACCTTCGGGGGCCTAAGTGTCGGTCTGTCCCAGCCTGGTTTTGGCTTTTCTTTCTGGAGGCAACTCCCTTTGGTCTTTTGTACATATGATGCCGATGTTTGGCGAGACCCGCCCACCCTCAAGGCTCTTCAGTGTTGGGAATAGAGGGGAGAGAGGGTCCCGAACTTTCTGGCTCCTGGCCCCCTTGGGCCCCTCCTTTCTGTGCTGACTCCCCCCACCCAGGTTACTGGTCATTCAGTGCTTACACCCTTGTTCTTGCCAAAGGAACCTCTCTCCTTCGTAGAAATCGTGCTCCATTCCGTTATTGTCTAGAGGAGAAGAGCCCTGAGGAGAAACGTGGAGTTAGAGGCACAATTTTTTAACTGTGATCGTTGCAGGTTTTACTTAATGAGACGGAAAAATTATCTCATTCTGAGGTTTTATCTTTCTCTAGACACGGAGGGAGTTCCTCTTAACTTATCTCAAGTTTTAATGCTATTTTAAAAGGAGAGATCGGAGAAGAAAGTGTCAAGTGAACTAGCTTCTTCTACATCCAAGGAGTTCTCTTTGTTTGCAAGGATTTTTTAGGTTTGTTTGTTTGTTTTAATCTGTGAACTTAAATTTTGCTTTTATTATTTTCAGGTTTGAACAGTGATTTTTAATGTCTTTTAGTGTCATTAAACATAAAATTAAAACCGAGAAGTAGAGTTTTAACCACAAAATTCTCGTCTTACCATTTGTGATGTGTCCTGCTTTGGGGGGGTTACAGTGAAAATTCAAATTGTCTCCTTAAGCAGAAACTTTACTAAGCCTATGAAGACAATTTGCTTATAAAATTAAGGCTGTATGCCCTTGATGTGTTAACATTGGTACAAATCCCACTACAGTTGTATCTTGAATTTATACATTTCATTGCTATCACCTCCTTTGAGGTGGGCTGCAGGGTGTTGATAGAACTGTTTTGAAGTTGAGGAAACAACCTCAAGGAGATTTTACCCTTAGTCCTGTGGTTAAGAGTGATAGAACCAATTCTTGAACCTAGGTCTTCTGACTCCTTAGCCAATGCTCAGTCCACTATATTATGATCCACTTTTTGTGAGAGTGAAGTGGTTAAGGAGGAAAAGCAAGTAGACTCACCTAAAACATATAGGTAGCATTTTTCCATTTTCTTTTCCTTTATATTTAAAATATTTAAGACTTCATATCAAAACAACATTGTAAATCAGCTATATACTTCAGTAAAAATTTGAAAAAAAAGGATTAATATATTTTCAACTTTTTAGTATTAAAATATTATTTCCAAGTATGTTGAAAATTTGAAAAAAGTTTCTATGTTGAAGGGGTCCAAATTTCAGCTTCTCCTCTTCAACCCATTTTCATCAGTTCAGTTTTCTAGTCCAATCTAATTTTTTCAGCCTAGGGTTTTACTCCTTGGCAACAGCTTTTTTAGTGGAAAAAGAGAGTAGGGGAATGGATATATATTTCTGTACCTCCTCTTCTCTTCAATTTGTTTTCTTTATTCAAGAGGGCATTTAGAACCATACCCAAATATTTCTGTTGTTCTTATTATACAGGGAAAATACCTAAATGATTAGCAATTTTTGTAAATAGAAAATAACCCATAGTTTTAGTGACAGATAAGATGTTTATTGGATATTTATATTGAAAATATGTTTTATTTCAAAGGTGCTTTTTTGAAGGTCAGAAGTATTTCACATATTCACCAAATATGTAACCCTGAATATTTTTCTTTTTGCTTCAGAGAAAGACTTAAAATATACATGATTTTCAGTCAGGTTGTTTTAAATAGTGACTCAAGAAGGATTTGGTTTTCTCTATGATTTGTATCAAAAGTGTATCTAGGCCTTTTTAATTCATTCCTTGCAAAGCAGTTTTCTTTTAAGAAGTGTTTTTAATAACCGTATATCAAGAAAAGTAGCCATCCCTACATACCATCTGGGTCCAATGGACTATTTTTCTTTCATTTTTTGTATTTTAAGTCATTTTAGAAATAATTGCGTAAGAATAAAAAATAGTGAAAACAGTTTTATTAGATAAGTATTAATAAGACATGGTGTACTCCTTTGTATGTTTTTAGAAAAACAAAAAATACATTTCAGAAATTGCTAAAAGTATCCAATTGTCTTTTTATTAGGACAGATCCTAAAGACATTTGCAAAAATGTAAATCAGTGTCATTCTTGTTAGATTTTTTGGTTTTGAAAATAGTTACTTTAATTAAAAGTATTTATATGGGTGTGATGGGCTTTATATTACTTTAAGTTAATATATATTTAATTTTTTCCTCAGTNTCAGTAAGTTTTAAGAATGAAGAGTGGGCCGGAGATAAAAAGTTTGAGAACTACTAATCTGGTGTTACTTGTGACAATATTTTAACAGTTCTATATATGGACTAGAATTTTTGTTTCTTTTTAGTGCTTATATTCATCAACTTGTATGACTTTCAGTAAAGAAGGAAATGTTGAGCAAAATAAGGCAAATTACTGTATAATAATTTTCATGTGCTTTATTTAATCTTCCAGTAGTGCTGCAGGGAACGTATTACTGTTTTTATTTTACAGATAGAAAAGCTAAGTTCAAAGAGATCAATTAAATATCCTATAGGTTTGGCAACCAGAAAGTGGTAGACTTCAAATTCCCACTCAGTTGTTCAGCTCCTATGTCTAGTGTTCCCATAACTGTGCTCCATATCTTTACTTGAAATTTTCCCTAGTGGTTTAGTTTTACTCCTATAAAATGTGAAATAACAATATATATTTCTTGAGGTTATTTTAGAAATTAATGATTATAGAATATCTTATGAAACTTCAATGAAGTATTTGTTATATAATTTGGCTTTGAAAGGTCCACTATGCACTAGTCTTTTCTCCAGGTTGTATCTTTTACATATGAATTGCAATAAAAACATCTCCTTATAGATAAAATCTTTACTCTGAATATGATATAAAAATTACTTTGTAGAAAGTATGTTTTATTAGAATGGTGGTCCATCTCAAAAGCTAATGTTAAAATGTTTTAAAATATAGACAAGCTTTGCAAAATATTATGCTAATGATTTTAAATCTTAATGTCAAGTAGCTGTTTTCTACATATAGATGAATTATGAAAGTAAACTGAGACAAAAGTTTAAAACTTAAATTAGGGAAGAAATAGTAAAATTATTAAAGATCTGCTCAAAATGTACATAGACTCAAAATATACCTGTGTTCAGGCTTTCAAAAAATAACTTCCACAGTATAAAAACTTGGACAAAGATAAGATGATGAGTCTATGTTTTTCTTCTAAATTACATATGATTTGTTGCTAAAACCTGGTTTGAGAGTTTGAATTGTTTTTAGGTGCCAGTGAAGTTGTCTAATAAACCAAGGTATAATACAGTGCTTCTTGGATTTCAGTACAGTACCACTTAATTCCTATTATAAGGAAAACATTTTCACAGATACCCCCTTACTTCAAGTATTTAAATATTCTTAGAATTCTTGTACAGTCATAAAATAATCAGGACTGCAAAATCAATGCTATTCAAATCAACCTTACAACATTGAATAATACACTTTGGTGAAACAAAGTCACTGACTACTTCAATTGAGTTTTTCACACCCATAATTCCTATCTATCTAGGCAGTAGCAAGATTTTTCTATTTAAACCTTTTCAGTACCTTCATTTCTCTGTACAAACTGTTATTTTTCCTTTTATTTAGTACAAATACATAATTTAGATATTCTTTCTCTCTGTTCTTGTATTAGGTACCAGCAGTAAAAGTAAAAGTACTTGATGAAAATGCAGTAGTAAATATAGACAAAAACATGAGTACTGATATAATAAACCAATTCAACTTCTGAGTGTTTACCCAGAGGACACAAAAACACTAACTCAAAAAGATATCTGCACCCCCATGTTCACTGCAGCACTATTATAATGTTATTGTAATAACCAAGACATGGAAAAATCTAAGTGTCCATCTTTGGATGAATGAATAAAGAAAATATGGAATATTATTCCACATTATTCCATGGAATATTATTCAGCTATTAAAATGAAGGGAATCCTGCCATTTGCAACAACATGAATGGACCTTTAGGGCATTGTGCTAAGTCAGACAAAGAAAGACAAATAACTTGTGATCTCCCTTGTGTGTGGAATCTTTAAAACATACGTACACTTCATAGATACAGAACACAGATGGGGGGAGGGGAGGACAAAATTGGGTGGAGGTGGCCAAAAGGTACAAACTTCTAATTACAGAATAAGTCCTGGGGATGTAATATAGTGTGGTGTGACTACAATTAATAAGACTGTGCTGGGTATTTGAAAGTTGCTAAGAGAGCAGGGGTCTTCCCAGTGGTAAAAGAATCCGCCTGCCAATGCAGGAGATGCAGGTTCAATCAGTGGGTGGAGAAGATCCCCTGGAGTAGGAAGTGGCAACCCATTCCTGTATTCTTGCCTGAAAAATTCCGTGACAGAGGAGCCTAGCGGGCTACAGTCCATTGGGGTTGAAAAGAATCAGAAACAACTGAGCACACGCGCTACTGCACGAGAGTAGCTCTTAAAAGATCTCATCACACACACACACTCACAACAACTGTAGTGATAGATGTTAATTAGAATTACTCTGGTGATCATTTTGCAATATATACACGTGTCACATCAGAACTTGAATGTCTCCCTGTTCTACCTTATTTTTCTCTACTCTGTAATCTTATGGCTTTGCTTCTTTGTTGGTGTCTGTCTTAGGTAGTCGTTCTCCATGTAGTGATTTCCATCACCACCAGGCCTATATCCTATCAGCTTATTATATGCCTAACAGCTTTATTCAGCTATAATTCATAGTGTACAATTCACCCATTTGAAGTGTACAATTCAATAATTTTAGTACATCCACAGTGCTGTGCAATTATCACCACAGTGAATTTTAAAACATTTTCATCACCCTGTGAAGAAACCTCATATCCATTAGGGGTCACTCATTTACCCCCCAGTCCTCCCAGCTGTAAGCAACCACTAGTCCACTTTTTGTTTTTATGAATTTTCCATTTCTGGAGATTTCATATAAATGAAATAATACAACATGTAGTCTTTCTAGCTTCTTTCAGTTAGTATAATCTCAAGATCCATCCATCCATTTTGTAGTATGTACCAGTACTTCATTCTTTTTATGACCATATTATTCCCTTGTATAGGTATATCACATTTTGTTTCTCCATTAATCAGGCATTTGTGTCATTCACTGTTTTGCTATTATCAATAGTACTGCTATGAATGTTCATCTATATGTTTTTGTGTGGACAAATGTGTTCAATTCTTTCTTGCTAGGAGTGGAATTGCTGGGTTATGTGTTAACTTTTTGCCTTTTCATACTGTTTAGGGGGAAAAGGGAGAAGAGGGCAGCAGAGGATGAGATGGTTAGATAGCATCACTGACTCAGTGGACATGGATTTGAGCAAACTCAGGGAGATAGTGAAGCACAGGGAAGCCTGGTGTGCTGCAGTCGATGGGGTCGCAAAGAATTGGACACGACTTAGCTAAGGAAACAAGAACAAATGTTAATTTTAAGTCTTAAGTTTGTGACTGCCAAAGTTTTTTCCAGTGTCTGCATCATTTTATATTCTTACCAGCAATATATGAATGTTCCAGTTTCTCCATATGCTGGCCAACATGTTATTAATCTGTTCTTTTTAGTTACAACCATCCTAGTGAGTATGAAATGGCATCTTAATATTTTCAAGTATTTCATCTTGTAAAATGCACATAACATACAATTTACTATTGTAATTCTTTTAATCCACAGATTTTTTTTAATTTTTGTAGAATTAACTCTTAAAAGATAGCTGAATTTTAGATGTATAAGAGCTGAAACAAGATATATATATATATATATATGTATATATATAATTATTTATACATGCAGTCTCCAAAAACTGAATGGATTATGCTCCAAGAGGTCTTTCATTAGTCAGTTACTTGAAATTCATTTTCCCCCACATAAGACCAGTCTATTGAATTTGGGCATAGTATCCCCACCTGACGGAGAAGGCAGTGGCAACCCACTCCAATACTCTTGCCTGGAAAATCCCGTGGACGGAGGAGCCTGGTAGGCTGCAGTCCATGGGGTTGCTAGGAATCAGACACGACTGAGCAACTTCACTTTCACCTTTCACTTTCATACATTGGAGAAGGAAATGGCAACCCACTCTGGTATTCTTGACTGGAGAATCCCAGAGATGGGATTCTGGTGAGCTGGTGGGCTGCAGCCCTGGTGGGCTGCCGTCTATGGGTTCGCACAGAGTTGGATACGACTGAAGTGACTTAGCAGCAGTAGCAGCAGCATCCCTACCTGAGTCAGTAGCTGAGGTGGAGAGTTCTCTTCTGCTTATTTTGGTGTCAGCTCTGGGTTGCAGAACAGGGAGACCCTTTGGAGTTGCTATTATAGGAATGCTAAGATACTCCTTACATATTTTGCTAGATATTCCATTTCTCTAACAAATGACTTAATTTCTCATAAAATTCTTTGCCCTGCCACCAAAGCTTTGAAGTGATGATCTGAGAGTTTTTTGTGGTGATCATTTTGGGGAGGCTTAACTGCTTTATTGGGTAACGTAGCTTTAGACTAAAGTTGTGATTCTAATGGCATCTGAGAGTGTTTATGAACATACTGATTGAGGCTCCTTGGGGCTGATCTTGGCCTCAAAAGCTATCTCTGTAGTCATAGGCAATAGATATGACTTGTTTATAGAGACTACCTGTGCATTTAGTACTAATGTAGACCTTTTGTACCAAACAGTGTTGTTTATGATCATTTAATAAAAGGGTTCTATTTGAATTTCAAAGGCTGTACAGTGGTGACTCTTAAAAAATACTTTCTATTCTTCATAGCAGTAGGTCCTTAATGCTGAGCAAGAATTGTCATGAATCTATCTGCTTGATATATGCATTAACCTTAATTCTAGTTTAGGGACAAGCAATAACTATTCAAATAATTCAGTTCAGAGGTTTCAGTAGCCACAC
>SJYQ01035122.1:3739-17019 GCA_006410935.1 Redunca redunca
GTCCGTCTGCCCCGAAGTAGCGGGCCGGCGAGCAGGGCGGCGCCGTGGCCCGGGCGAGCGCGGCGATCAACAGGCGGCTCCCGGCCGGGCGCGGCGCCGGGGCGCGCGGCTGCCTCAGAGCAGGCTGGGAAGCGTAGTTCGGAGCGGCGAGCGGCGGCCGCGCGGAGGCTGGCCCCCTGCCCCCGGCTGTCACCCCGGGCTTCCCCACCCTCCGCTGCAGGTGTCCTCGCCCGGAATCTGAGTCCCGACCCTCTAAGCGCTGTGCGGGCGAACAGGACCTCAGCCCTGGGAACAGGCTGTGACGGGCTGTCTTGAGAAGCCCGGGACTACGGATAGGGTGGGTGGCAAAGGCTCTCCAAGCTTGTGAGGAGCAGCTGGGTGAGTGAGCACCGTTACTTCGAAGCCGTGAGAACACCGGCTTAGACAGACGAGGCCTGTCCTGGGTTTTACTGGCTTTACGCCGGCCTCGGCGGAGCGTGGGGAGTAGTGGCTGGGGCACGTGCCTGGGGGTAGGGAGGGGGGTTGTGGCGAGGCTTATCTAAAGTTTGCGGGTGAGGATGTTCGCCAGCCCAGCACACGCGGTGGCTTCACTGAGGAGAGCCTCAGCATCCTCATCTGTAAAGTATAGATTTAAAGCTTGAATGTAAATTGTGAGGACCAAATGCATTTTAGGTGCGTATGCGAAACCCCCTGTGGTCGGGCCCTTAGCACATACTCAATAACGTTCCTCAGGAGTTACAGGGAGACCCGAGCACACTTCGATCTTGAAAGCCCCGTGTATAATGCTAAGCTAAAGATAGCTGGCCTCGTTGGTCTGGACAAATAAATGTTAAAGCCCACCGGGTTTGCTGTTGTCAGCTATTTAGCCGGCTCACTTCACCCGGAATATGTACTGTGTTGTGTCCTCTATGCCAGGTTCTTGGGAGCTGCAAAGACAGAGAAAATACTATCTGGTCTGTGAAGCATGGAAGCGCGGGTGGGGGGAGGGCGGGGGGTGGTGCGACCTAGGACAAAGACTGAAATTATGAAAATACATGGCATAATAGGGTTACCTTCCAAAAGCATTTTCTACCACATGTGACATCTCTCCTTTTTGAACTCTTGCTGCATACTTTCAACGCAATATTTCACGTTATGGTGGGATTTGCATTTTCCAGATGTGGTGGAAGGAAAATGAACCAAAGGGATGGATGCAGCGTTGCTGGCATAATCTCTGAAACAGGCAAAGAGTGAATGGATGTGAAAGAGCATCATAATCTGGCAATGACCTGTGCAGTGGTCATGTGACCAAAAAAAAAATGCTGCAGAGAAAATTCCATGTTTGAAAATAGTAGCATCACTTTGCATCTGTGGAAGTACATTCCTATCTATGTTCTCATTTGACTTTTCCAACAACCTTGTGAGATGCAGGGTGAGGATTTTCTTCAGTCAGAGTTCCAAGAGGCACAGAGAGGTGATATGAGTTATTCAAGGCCATCCAGCTGGTCACTAAGCCTTCTTCTCTCCTTCTGTCCTGGCCTTCTCTGAAGAGGCACTCTCAGTGCTGTCTTTCATTTGTACATTTCAAAACAGGGCCATGCTTTTCCCAGGAAGAAGGCTGAACCAGAAAATAAAGTTAATTCTTAAAGGCTCTTGGAACTATAAGCTAGAACAATGGCATCCCGTAGCTGCTGACCAAGAGACCAGTGTTGTGTCCACCAGCAGCACTGTAGTGATGGACTACAGATTCTGGTGAACTTCCTCACCAGAATGGCAAATCTGCAAGAGAAGGAGTGAAATGAAAGGGAGGTGTGGCCACGTCAATTTAAATCACATTCCCATGTTTTCCTGTATTTTTTTTTATTCCAAATGTCCTATGTAACAGACCAGATGCCTTTGACTTTTTTATGTTGTACATTTGTCACAAATTATAGCTTTCTGTTAAATAAGAATAGGACTGCTTACAGATCAAGCTAGTAGCTTCCCCAGAGAAAGCTGGTGGTAGGTATAAGCTGGAAATAACAAAGCAATTTTATTCAGATTGTAAGAAAGGGTAGCAAATGTTTAATGTAGCAAAGATACTTTGTTGTTGTTCAGTCACTAAGTCATGTCCAACTCTTTGCGAACCCATGAATTGCAGCACACCAGGCTTCCCTGTCCTTCACTATCTCCCTGAGTTTGCTCAAACTCAGGTCCATTGAGTCAGTGATCCTATCCAACCATCTCATCCTCTGTTGTCCCCTTCTCTTGCCCTCAATCTTTCCCAGCATCAGAGTGTTTTCCAGTGAGTCAACTCTCCATATCAGGTGGCCAAAGTATTGGAGCTTCAGCTTCAGTATCAGTCTTTCCTATGAATATTCAGGGTTAATTTCCTTTAGGATTGACTGGTTTGATCTTGCTGTCCAAGGGACTCTCAAGAGTCTTCTCCAACACCAGAGTTCAAAAGCGTCAATTCTTCAGTGCTCAGCCTTCTTTATGGTCCAACTCTCACATCTGTACATGACTACTAGAAAAACCATAGCTTCGACTATACAGACCTTTATTGGCAAAGTGATGTCTCTGCTTTTTAATATACTGTTTATGTTTGTCGTAGCTATTCTTCCAAGGAGCAAGCATCTTTTAATTTCATGGCTGCAGTCACCATCCGCATTGATTTTCGAGCCCAAGAAAATGAAATCTGACACTGTTTCCACATTTTCCCCATCTATTTGCCATGAAGTAATAGGACCAGACGCCATGATCTTAGTTTTTTGAATATTGAGTTTTAAGCCAGGTTTTCCACTCCCTTCTTTCACCTTCATCAGGAGGATCTTTACTTCCTCTTCACTTTCTGCCACGTTGAGTTTTAAGCCAGGTGTTTCACTCCCTTCTTTCACCTTCATCAAGAGGATCTTTACTTCCTCTTCACTTTCTGCCATTAAAGTGGTATTATCTGCATATCTGAGATGGTTGATATTTCTCCCAGCAATCTTGATTCCAGCTTGTGATTCATCCAGCTCTGCATTTCTCATGATGTACTCAGCACATAAATTAAATAAACAGGATGACACTATATGGCCTTGACATATTCCTTTCTCAATTTTGAACCAGTCCATTGTTCCATGTCCAGTTCTAACTGTTGCTTCTTGTCCTGCATACAGGTTTCTCAGGAGGCAGGTAATGTAGTCTGGTATTCCCATCTCATTAAGAATATTCCGTAGTTTGTTGTGATCCACACAGTCAAAGGCTTTAGCACAGTCAATGAAGCAAAAGTAGATGTTTTTTTTTGGAATTCCCTTGCTTTTTCTATGATCCAGTGTTTGTTGGCAATTTGATCTCTGGTTCTTCTGCCTTTTCTAAATCCAGTTTGAACATCTGGAAGTTCTTGGTTCATGTACTGCTGAAGCCTAGCATGAAGGATTTTGAGCATAATCTTGCTGGCATGTGAAATACATGCAATTGTATGGTAATTTGAACATTCTTTGGCCTTGTCTCTCTTTGGTATTGAAATGAAAACTGACCTTTTCCAGTCCTGTGGTCTTTCTTAGTCCTGCTGTTTTCCAAATTAGCTGGCATTAATAAGTGCAGCACTTTAACAGAATCATCTAAGATTTGAAATAGCTCAGCTGGAATTCCATCACCTCCACTAGTTTTGTTCATAGTAATGCTTCCTAAGGCCTACTTGACTTCACACTCCAGGATATCTGTCTCTAAGTGGTGAGTGACCACATCATTATTGTTATCTGGGTCATTAAGGGCTTTTTGTACAGTTTGGTGTACTCTCCCTCTCACTGGCTTCCTTGTGTTTTCCCACAAGGAAAATGTCTGCACGTGATGAGGTGAATGAAGCAGTTTCAGTTGAAGACTGTGAAAGAAGCTGGCAAACAAATGATTTCGTAGGTTAAAGTCATAGTTGGCAGTCAAAGCAGAGATACAAGAGCTATCCAACAGTCCCAGCCCCATTTATGTGAAAATGCAAAATTGAAACACAACTCCTAGAGCTGGAAGGAACCTTACAGATCATCTTGTCTCATCTCTTCTTCATGCAATGAGGAGGCTGATACATCAACAGTAAATTCTCAATGGAACATATAGCATACATCACTGAGAACACACAAAAGATACTGTTGCTTGCCTACTCATCATCCATTCCCCTCTCTTCCTTCTTTACAGAAGCCTGTTCAGATGTTTGTCTGTTGGGGAACATGACGCTATTACCATCCCATACCAACCTATCATGGGTACGGGGAGTAGAATCCTCTTGACTGGCCTTTCAGAGATTAGGCGTGGGCATGTGACCCAGTTCTGGCCAGTGAGACCTAAGAAGGGGTTTGCTGAAGGCCTTCTGGGAAAGGTTTTCTTGCTTTTAAATGCAGACATACAGAGAAATATGCCACCATCTCCATGGGATGTTGTTGCATCTGGCTGTGTTCCCTGAAACTGAAATAGCCATCTTAGAGCTATCAGAGGTTCCAAGCTTAGGACAAAGCCAACACACTGATGATGGCAGACTAAAGAGAATGAACTTAGGTCTTTGATGTTGTTGTTGAGTCAGTAAACCAATCAACCCTGGTGCTGCTCAGCTCCTGGATTTCTTGTAATATGAGATAATAAATATCCTTATTGTTGAGACCATTTGAGATAGAGTTTTCTGTTACTTGAAGCTGAAAGAATCCTAAGTGTTGCAGATGAAATGTGAAAACAAGTTCTTTGGATGGAATGAAGTTGATAAAAACAAACAACAATCACAACCCAAGGCAAAGAATAGGGATATTATCACCTTATGGATAGAAGCATGCATTTTAACTATGGTTTATCTATGGCTTCCAATCCAGACAGATCTGGGTTGAACCCATTTATTTACTGCTTGCTTGACTGTGGTCAAATTTCTTTAACCTTTCTAAGCTTCATTTCTTCACTCCTAGACTGGGAATATTAATACTTACTACATGGGGCTGTTGTGAAGATGAAATGAGATAATTTGTGTCAAATAGACTACAAAGGATGTGGTGCTCAGTAAGCACTAAAGGAGTGATGACTATCTTGATGAAGTATGAATTATCTTATTTATAGTGTAATAAATAACGCGGTAACAACAAGCACCTAAAAGTGAATCACTGTATAATAGTGATCATGTTAAATGACATCACAAGGATGTAATCAGCAAAATCCAGAATGCAGGAAACTCTATGGGACAGCCCAGTTCTTCAATAAATAAATTGCAAGAAAAATAAAAGATGGAGAGCTTATAGATACACAGAAATAGAAGAGACAAATAATCAAATGCAATGGGTTGAAATTGATTTGAATAAAGCATTTGTTTTAATCTTATGGTATTAATTTAAAATTGTTTGCATGTGATAATAGTATCATTATTTTTTAAAGAATCCTTATCTTTTGGAAAGATATTGCTGAATATTACTGAAAAAATGCTGAATATTTACAGAAGAAATAATATCTGAGATTTTTCTTTTCAAGTAATCCAGCATGAGAGTATTTATGAAATAAGATAGACCATGAGTTGATAATGGTTGAAACTGAGAAATGGAGCTTTATTAAACCATTCTTTTTACATATTCTGGGTACCTTTTGACCCTTTTCCTCATGATGAAAACTTTTTAAGGTCTATTCTCTTAGCAACTTTCGAATATGCAAAACAGCATTATTAACTAGAGTCACCATGTTGTGCATTATATCCCCCTCATTGGTTTATTTTATAACTGGAAGTTTGTATCTTTTGTCCCCCTGCACCCATTTCACTCACTCCCCGCTCCTTGTCTCCGGCCACCACTAGTCTATTATCTGTTTCTAGAAGCTTGGCTTTTGTTTTTTTTCTTTTTTCCTTCCAATTTTATTTATTTATTTATTTTTTGGAAAAGTTTATTCTATTTATTTATTTATTTTTACATGTTTCAATGCCATTCTCCCATTTCATCCCACCCTCTCCCTCTCTCTCTCCCCCAGAGTCCAAAAGTTCACTCTATAGATCTGAGTCTCTTTTGTTTTCTCTTATACAGGGTCATCATCCCCATCTTTCTAAATTCCATATATATGCGTTAGTATACTGTATTGGTGTTTTTCTTTCTGGCTTGCTTCACTCTGTATAATCGGCTCCAGTTCCATCCATCTCCTTAGAACTGATTCAAATGTATTCTTTTTAATGGCTGAGTAATACTCCATTGTGTATATGTACCACAGCTTTTTTAGCCAGTCATCTGCTGATGGACATCTAGGTTGTTTCCATGTTCTGGCTATTATAAACAGTGCTGCGATGAACATTGGGGTACATGTGTCTCNAGACACCTACAATAAAGGAGCAAAGATAATAAAGCAAAAATCAGAAGAAATTAAAGGGAAAGGAAAAAGTGTATAATCATAGTAAGATATGCTAACATTTCTCTGAGAATATTGTTATCAAGTGCAGGAAAAATAATAGGAGTATCTTAAATGATGTCATTAATAATTTAAATATATTTCTATTTAATTATATTGATCATATCCTACACAAATATATTTAAAACTTTATATCTCATACATTGTTATTAGATGTCCATAGGACATTTAGAAAAACTGGCAAAAAGATAGACATTACTAAGTTTCAAAAAGTAGAATTTTTTTTAATGTGTGTGATTCAGTTATACATATATACATATGTATTTTTGAAATTATTTTCCATTATGGGTTACTACAAGACATTGACTATAGTTCCCTGTGTGCACAGGTTTTTGTATAGACATATGTTTTTATTTCTCTTGGGTATATACCTAGGAATAGAATTGGTAGGTCATATGGTAACTTGGGCTTCCCTGGTGGCTCAGATGGTAAAGTGTCTGCCTGCAATGCAGGAGACCCAGGTTCAGTCCCTGAGTCGGGAAGATCCCCTGGAGAAGGAAATGGCAACCATTCCAGTATTCTTGCCTGGAAAATTCCATGGACAGAGGAGCCTTATAGACTACAGTCCATGGGTTGCAAAGAGTCGGACATGACTGAGGGACTTCACTTCACTTCACTTCATGGTAACTTTATGTTTAGCATTTTGAGAAACTGCCAAACTGTTTTCCGAAGTAGCTGCACCATTTTATATTCTTACCAGTAATGTGTGAGCATTCCAATTTTTCCATATCTTTGTCAACACTTGTTGATAAGTCTTTTTAAAAATCATTATTATAGCCGTCCCATTTAGTGTGAAGTGATAGCACATTGTGGTTTTGATGTGCATTTCTTCAGTGCATAATCATATTGAACAATTTTTTCATGTGCTTACAGATCATTTTTATATTTTCTTCAAAGAAATGTCTATTCAAATATGTTGCCTACTTTTAAAAAGCAGTTTATGTTTTAATTTATTTTTGGTCACCCTGGGTCTTGGTTGCTACCTGCGAGCTTCCTCTAGTTGCGGCGAGGGGCTGCTTTCTAGTCTGGTGCCTGGGCTTCTCATCCTGGCGGCCTCTCTTGTTGAGGAGCTCAGGCTCTAGGCACAAGGGCCTCAGTAGCTGCAGTTCGTGGGGTCAGTAGTTGTTGTGCATGGACTTCGTTGCTCCACAGCATGTGGAATCTTTCCTTACCGGGGATCAAATCCGTGTCCCCTGCATTGGCATTAGATGTTTGGTAGAATTTACCAATGAAACCATCTGGGCCTTGGCTTTTCTTTACTAGAAATCTGAAAATTACTAATTCAATCTTTTTGGTTGAATTCAGATTATGTATTTCTTTTTGAGTCAGTTTTGTTAGTTTGTGTCTTTCTAGGAAGGTATCCGTTTCATCTAAGTTTTGTAGTTTCTTGGCAAACAGTTGTTCATTATATTTCTTTATTATCCTTTTTATTTTTGTTGTATCAATATTGATGTTCCCCCCTTCATTCCTAATTTTAGTATATGCATTTCTCTGTTTTTTCTTTTGGTCAGTCTAGCTAAAGGTTTGTCAATTTTGTTGATCTTTTCAAAGAACCAAGTTTTGGTTTTGTTGATTTACTCTATTTTTTTCTAGTCTCTATTTCATTTATTTTGGGTATGCTGCTGCTGTTAAGTCGCTTCAGTTGTGTCTGACTCTGTGCGACTCCAGAGATGGCAGCCCACCAGGCTCCCCCATCCCTGGGATTCTCCAGGAAAGAATACTGGAGTGGGTTGCCATTTCCTTCTCCAGTGCGTGAAAGTGAAAAGTGAAAGTGAAGTCGCTCAGTCATGTCCGACTCTTCCGGACCCCATGGACTGCAGCCCACCAGGCTCCTTCATCCATGGGATTTTCCAGTGGGGTGCCATTGCCTTCTCCTATTTTGAGTATAATCCTTATTAACTTTAATTATGGCCAAGATGGTTTCACCAATGAATTCTACCAAGAATTTGAGGAAGAAATAATACCTATTCTCCATAATTTCTTCCCAGAAAATAGAAGCAGAAGGAACACTTCTTAACTCATTCTATGAGGCCAGTATTATCCTAATACCAATACCAGACAAGGATATTACAAGAAAGAAAAATTGCAGGTCAATATCTCTTATGAAAATAGATGCAAAATTCTTCAACAAAGTATTAACAGAGTACAGCAATATATAAAGAAGTTTACATTACTAGCAAGTGGGGTTTATTCCCAGTATACAAGGCTTGTTCAACATTCAACAAATCAGTGAATATAAAATTAATATAATCCATCATATCAACAGGCTAAAGAAGAAAAGAATCCTATGACTCTATCAATAGATATAGAAAAGGCATTGACAAAATCCAACATTCATTCATGATGGAAAGCTCTCAAAAAGTTTCCCCCTTTTCTAGAGGGGACCATCCTCAACATGATAAAGAAGATGTATAAAAAACTACAGCCGACATATCTAATGGTAAAAAACTAGATACTTTCCCTCTAAGATCGGAAACAAAATGAGGATGTCTCCTTTCACTGTTCTGATTCATCATACTGAATGTAGCAAGACTAGGAGAGGGAAGGTATATATAGATTGGGAAGGAAGAAATAAAAGTCTTTGTTCACAGATGACATGATTGTCTATGTAGAAAATCCCAAAGAATTATTTTAAAAACCTTCTGGAACTGAACTATGTATATTACCATATGTGAAATAGATCACCAGTCCAAGTTTGATGCATGAAACAGGGCACTCAAAGCCGGTGCACTGGGACAACCCAGAGGGATGGGATGGGGAGGGAGGTGGGAGAGGGGTTTGGGATGGGGGACACATGTACACCCGTGACTGATTCATGTCAATGTATAGCAAAAACCACCACAATATTGTAAAGTAATTAGCCTCCAATTCAAATAAATAAATTAATTTAAAAATTGAGAGATCCACATACATATATATGTATACATATCATACATATCATATATATAACATGCATATCATATATATGTCACATAGAACTTACAAGTCATTCCAAAAAGTTATTTAATCTCATGTTTCTAACTGAATACACATAGAAAGAAAATGCTTATCATTAACTATACCATTGAGTTGTAACATTAGTAGTTTTATTCTCAGATTGTTGTATATGTAATATTCAATAAAACAAACCAGAAACTCTGTTATCTCAAAAAATAAAAAACTTTCTGGAACTAATATGTGATTATAACAAGGTTGCAGATTACAAAGTCAATATACAAAGGTAATTGCTTTCCTGTAATTGTAATTTGAAATTAAAAACACAATATCATTTATGTTAGTACCAAAAAAATGAAGAAAGAAAAAGATATGTAGGTAGATGTATAATATCTATATGATTAACAAAATGCTGATGAAAGGAATCAAAGATTTAAATGGTGAGGTATTTCAAGTTAATATAGAGAAAAACTTCATGCTGTTAGGATGCCAATTCTTTCCAACATGATCTATAGATTCAGTCCAATCTCAAGTTACTAAGCACCATTAGTCAAAAAGACTATCATTTATTTGTTGAGTTGGCCTTGTTTTTTGTCAAAGGAGAAGGCAATGGCACCCCACTCCAGTACTCTTGCCTGGAAAATCCCATGGACAGAGAAGCCGGGAAGGCTGCAGTCCATGGGGTCACTGAGGGTCGGACATGACTGAACGACTTCACTTTCACTTTTCAGTTTCCTGCGTTGGAGAAGGAAATGGCAACCCACTCCAGTGTTCTTGCCTGGAGAATCCCAGGGATGGGGGAGCCTGGTGGGTTGCCATCTATGGGGTTGCACAGAGTCGGACACGACTGAAGTGACTTAGCAGCAGCAGCTTAGTAACTGGACATTCACATTGCAAAATAATAAATTTAAATGCAGAGTTCTCGCCATTCACAAATATTAACTCAAGATGGAACATAGATCTAAGTTCCAAACACAAAGCTATGGCAAATAGAAAACAACTCTGGAGAAAATCCAGATGACTCTGGATTTGATGATGACTTTTTAGATGCAACACCAGAAGCAATTTCATGAAAGAGAAAATTGATGAGCTGGGCTTTATTAAAGCTGAAGTTTTCTATTCCGAGAAAGACACTGTTAAAACAATGAAAAGGCAAGTCAAAGACTGGGAAATATATTTGTTGGCAAAGTTGAAGAGAAATTGGAACCTTTGTACATTGCAGTAAGTTGGAATGTGAAACTGTACAACTGCTATGGAAAATAGTTTGGTGGTTTCTCAAAAAGGTAAACATAAGACCCAGTAATTTCAGTCCTAGGTATCTATCCAAAGAAATAGAAAATAAGGACTTGAATAGATATTTATAAAATGCCAATGTTTATTGTAGCATTATTTACAATTGCTAAAAGGTAGAAACAACCCAAGTGTCCATCAGCAGATGAATGGATAAACAAAATGTGATATATCTATATTATGAAGTATTATTCAACCATAAAGAGGACTGAAGTTCTGACACATGTTACAGCATGGATGAACCTTGAGGACATTATGCTAAGTAAAACAAGTCATACATAAAAGGACAAATATTGTAAGTTTCTATTTATACGAAATGTCTAGAATAGATAAATTCATAGAGATAGAGGTTACTAGGGGCTGGAGAAAGCAGGAATAGGAAGTTACTGCTTAGTGATTATAGTTTTTGCTTGGAGTGATGGAAAAGTTTTGGAAATAGACAGTGTTGTGATGGTTGCATAACATTGTAAATTGTAATTGGTGCCACTGTACTTAAAAATGGTTCAAGTGGTTAATTTTGCTATATATGTATATGTATTTTTTACCACAAATAAAAAACAAATAATGTACTATGAATGTAAAATACCTTATATGGGTGAGTTGTATGATATGTGAATTATTTCTCAATAAGGCAGTTAAAATATGCAATTATGTAAATATAGCACAATTTAGTTATCTGTTCTGCTGCTGAATAATTGATTGCTTCCAGTTTTTGTTACTCTGAATGATGCTACTGTGGACTTTTTCACAACATGTCTCCTGATGTACAGGTATGAGATTTTCAACAGGGGATATACAGTGTCTAGTATTGGAATTTCTCATTTGTAGGGAATGCACATGTACAATTTTGTAGTTTTGCTTATCTTAGCGAGTGTTTTTCAAAGTGGCTGTATCAAATTATACTCTTCCCAGCAATGAATAGAATTCCTATTTTCCCTGGTTACTGGTCTTGCCAAATTTAGATTTTGCCAATCTGGTGAGTGCAAAAGGGTTACTCTTTCATCTTAATGTAAATTTTTCTGATTTTAATGAGATTGAGCATCTTTTCATAGGTTTATTCACAATTAGGATTTTTTTATTCTGTAAAATTCTAGTTATGCCCTTGGAATATGTCTTTTTTTTATTGTTATATAGGAAGTAGCTCTTTAAATATTCTAGATATTAATCTTTGGTTGATGGCATATGTTAAAAATAAAACATTCCTTACTATCAACATTTATGCAGTTTCTGAAATCAGATAGCCAGAGTTCAAATAATGAAGAACACCTAGTTTTCAGATCTATTTGGTTCTTGCTTTTCATGTAAAAACTAACTAGAATTTGGATACTGAGGGATAATTCAACATTTTATTAAAATACTTTTTGGTTCCTAGGACACAAGTCTCTTAGTTTCTAATTTGTCTTTTTGTTTTCCTTAAAGTATCATCTTGTTAGCAGAAGTTCTCAGTTTTAATGTTGTCATGCTTATTAATCATTTATAAATAAAACTTTTAGTCTATCTAAAGAAATCTTGTCTTGAGAACATAAGGATATTTTTCTCTATATTCTTCTAAAAGTTTTGAAGTTTTATCTTTCACATTTCAGTCTGTAATTCAGCTGAAATTAAATTTTGTGTATGGTAGGAAGTAGAGTCTACCACGTAGATAGCTGATTGTCCTGGTGTCATGTGTTTTACAGACCATTTTCCAGTGATCTGCTACCTTTGTCATAGATGAAGTTCTCCTACATTTGTGAATTCTGTTTCTGGCTACATTACTCTTATCCACTGGTTTCCCAGCATCAAAATCATCCTGTTTTAACTATTGTAGCTTTATAGGAACTCTTGATATCTGGTAGAGCAGTTTCCTTTTCCTTATTCTCCAGAAATATCTTGGTTGTGAGTCTTTGCTTTTCCATATCAACTTTAGAATTAGCTTGTCATATTTCTTGCAAACCCATTGTTATTGCATAGAATATACAGATCAAGTTTTAGAAGATTGAAATTTTATATGGTAGAGTCTTCCTGTCTGTGAACATAGCATAGTTTTTCTGTTTATTTAAATTGTCTTAATGTATTTTGGGGCTTCCCAGGTGGCTCAGTGATAACGAATCTGCCTGCCAATGGGGGTTCAATCTCTGGATAGGGACAATCCCCTGGAAAAAGAAATGGCAACTCACTCCAGTATTCTTGCCTGGGAAATCTCATGCACAGAGGAGTGGGGAGGGCTACAGTGCATAGGTTGCAATGAGTTGGACACGAGTTAGTGACTAAACCCTCAGTGTATTTTCATAAATTAAAAACTTTCTCTATAAAGGTCTTGCTCATCCTTTATTAGACTAATTCTTTGATTCTGTCACTTAATCTATTACTGTCAATATTAATTGAAACTCTTTATCTATGATCTATAAATGTCAATATTAATTGAAATTCTTGAGTTTCTGGGATAAAGTCATCTTGTTTATGATGGAAAAGAGATCTCTTTAGCTAGGATTTCCAGAACAAAATTAAATAGAAGCAGTGACAGAAGCCTTCCTTTTCTTATTCTTGTTCTCAAAGGAAGTACTTCTGTTTCACCACTAGTGGTGAGGTTTGTTCTGTGTTGTAGGCAGATATACATAAAACTAATTTTGAAGTTCTAGTTGAAGAAGGGGAAAATATATATATATATATGTATATATATATGTATGTATATATATATATATGTATGTATATATATATATATATAT
>SJYQ01035140.1:0-10222 GCA_006410935.1 Redunca redunca
ACATTCATAAGTGTGTTGGAAAGGGAAAGGGGCTCTAAGTTTTAAAACCACACACTTTGCTTTAAAATATTTGATATATTCCTGATTTGTGGAAAAGTGATTGAAAATTCTAATGAAAGTTGGTAAATAGTTATTTATGCAAAAAGCAATACCACTGTGAGTATATAATTTGCTGACTGTTGAACCCTGAGCAAGTAAATCACTCATCTATAATCACAGATACTAGAAGTTATTACAAAGGAATAAATCCCGTCTTGGGAATCTGAAAATGTGGGCTATAGCCCCATTTCTTCAGAACCTAGTCATCAAATATCTATGAAACTCAGTTTCCTAATCTATGCAATTAAGGTTGAATACTAGGATAGGAATAATTCTAAATTTAAATCCTTGGGGGGTACTTGAAATAGGTGCGATTCTTGCAATGTTGGATAATGTTCATTGTCTATTTGCTACCATGAAGAAATGCAAATTGATACCCCGAGCTATGGAGATATGAGAACTGCATTCCTTATTTCCTCCTTTAAAAAATTAGGTCAGGTCCACTATCACCTATGAAGGAGTAAGAACTGAGAGGGTAACAGGCAGGAAGGCCAGGGGTTTCCAAACAGAGGAAATAGGCTGCAAGTGGCAGACATTTCTTCTCTCTCTCTCAAGTGGCAGGAAGAAACAAACAAGTGTTATATTTTTTCCCCTTCTCCATACAAATTTAAAAAGAGGTTTCTCTTAAAATTCTGTTGCCATAATGACACCTAGTTCCACTTGAACTTAACTTTTCTCAAACCAGTGAGTTAACCAATGCATCTTTCTTATGGAAATATTTGTCTTAAGCTATGTTAATGTACTTTGTATTTACACTAGACTCTATCTTCAAGTCAGTTCCACCTAAAGGCTCAGAATAGACTTGACAAACCAGTTTGTTATACCCATACATCGTTCTCATAATCCATGTTAATGAAACTATATATTTGTATGGAAATCTGCCTTTCTTCAAGATACACGTGAATCATTTTATGGCCCAGGATGACTTGCCTAGTGCCATTCTCTGAGTTTTGAGACATTTCCTTTCTTTAATTAGCAGACTGCTAGTAGCTATATAGCATCCAGCTAAAGACTAGCAGGGGAACACTCTGCCTGCTTCTGATGTCTATGTCAGAAGCTTTCTCAATCTCTTTTATACTTTAATAAAACTTTATTACACAAAAGCTCTGAGCGATCAAGCCTTGTCTCTGGCCCCAGATTGAATTATTCTCCTCTGGAGGCCAAGAATCCCTGAGTCTGTCGTGGTTCAGCAACAACCTTTCATCTTGGGGGCTCATCTGGGATTCTTCAGGACAAGGTAAGGATGCTTGGAGCTCTAGTTCTTTGTTCTCTTAGTAAACACGTTTTCTGCTGTACTTTACTAACTTTACAGTGTACTTGTGTGAATGAATGACACACCCTGTGCAAAGTGTGGAGCCCTGCTCTAGCACTTCCACGGTGACCTCATATAGTTTATGGCAGAAACCTGTCAGGGGATTATATCGACCTGCCAATACCAAGAGGCACCCAAAGTGTCCTTCAGGGACCAACCAGAAATGGACAAATCATGTGGACCAAACTCGCCTTTCTTGGTCAAACTTTCTGGTCTCTTTGACCATTTCATAACTTCCTGGGAATCATAACTACTAACATAATCTGGCAGATCATAGACTTTTCAAGAGACTTGGGATCTATGCTGTTACTGTGTACTGTGACTAGGTCCTAAATTTGGATTGGTAGTCAGGAAGCACCTAGCCTCACTAGGAGTTGAAAGTTCAGAAGCTAGATGGAGCTCTAATTCCAAGAGCATCTCTGAGGTTAAAGGTTACTCAGATTGGAAGTGCAATGGGCTTCTTCCTTTGGTAATACTAGCTCTTAGTGGACCAGAGGAGGCTTTGCAGTGACTTTTGTCCCTACTCCTTAGATATTCTTTCTGTGGAATCTGTGGGAATGAAATGCAAGGACTGGCCCTAATAACTCGAGGACAAAAATCACTTTTTCCTCACTGGCCAGCCCTTCACCATCTCTTCTGCTATTGTTTATACTGGTGTGGTGATACCTGGAAGGAACATCTCAGTTTTATCTTCGTACCAGTCTTATTGTGGTCAGGAATATACTCAGGGTCATGCACAGGCACTCAGGTGATGAATGTTTCCCCCAGCGGTCTTAGTTTGGGAGCCATTCTGGAAGGTTACTCTGATTGCACCCCGGGTGGCATAAGAGGCAACCAAGGTTTTAATGGTGAGGAACTAGACATCAGTCTGGGATGCCATAGGTCTACCCTTGGTGCATCTCTACCCTGCCTCAGTGGTATAACCAGGAAGGACGAGTATGGTACCTGCATTGGTAAGGGACAGACTATGTCTACCAGGGAAGGAAAGCTTTGGTGTAAAGTCTGTCTACACCCCCATCTAGAGCAGGGAGAGACACGTCTGATAGAAAGATGGTGTTGGTCACTTTTTTTCTCTCTTACACTTTTTTTTTCTCACTCTAACAATTCCATCCTCACTCCTTTAAACTGTATCCTGAAAAACTGGGATAGATTTGATCCCCAGAGCTTAAAGAAGACACTCTTGACCCTCCTATGTGATACTGCATGGCCACAGTACCCATTGGAGGATGGCAAATGGTGGCCAGTTGGAGGGTCTCTTAATTATAATACTCTTTTACAATTAGACTGGTTCTGTACAAAACAAGGGAAATGGGTAGAAGTAGTCTATGTGTTACCCTTTTTCTCTCTGTGAGATATGCCAGACTTATTTCCTAAGGGTATAGATTTGGATATAAAACCTTCAGCTCCCTCCTGTCCTCCTACTTTGCCCCCATACCCGGGGCTCCAAAGTGCTAAACTGAAAGTCAGAGAAGCCCCCATCCCCCCACCCAGAAAGGGTTGCTTTGGTCTCAGTAAAACCCAAACTGAGATTCAAACTCCCCAAGTAGAGGTCCAAACAACCCCTGTCTCAGTACAACCTCAGACTACTCTGGTTTCAATAAAAATTCAGACAGTCAAAGTAAGAGAATCTCAGAAAGCAAAAACTAAGGGTGAAATACAGGCTGCGATGGAGGACAGGAGACAAAGAGTTAAAGAAAAGCAGGTTTCCCCAATTTATCCCTGGAATCATATGTGCAGAGCAGCCAGAGAGACTGAGGAATAGCCACACGAGCTGTTGCCTCTTCATGAAGCACCCACCAGGAGAAATAATCAGTCTATGAGAGTTAATAAAACCTTTTCTTATCAAGAAATACAAAGAATCAAGGAAGATCTGGAAGACTATTTAGAGGACCCAGAAAAACATATTAGAGCTTTTAAAGGTGTTACTCTGCTTTACAACCTTACTTAGAGAGATGTATATCTTGGGACAAATGCTGACTTCCAACTCAAAAACTCAAGTTTTGGGGAAAGCAGTTGCTTATGGAGATGAATGGCTTGGTAATGAATCAGTAGGGAAGAATAAAGATGAGATAACTGCCCTCCCCACTGGGAATCAGGTGGTCCCAACTATAGAACCAGACTGAGACTATAACACGACTAAACGAAGATGGGATCAGAGTCATTTTGTCAGATGTATTCTTGAAGGACTCAGGCAAGCACGTGCTAAGACTTTAAACTATGCCAAATTGGCAAACATAGAACAGGAGGAGAAGGAAGCTCCTGGTAAATTCCTAGATAGAATGAGAGAAGCCTTTCAGAGATTCACTGAGATTGATCCTGAAAGTGAAGAGGGAAGAATGATCTTAAACGATAGATTTCTCACTCAGTCCACTCCAGATATCCTCTGTAAGCTATTAAAACAGGTGCATGGACCAAATCAGACTTTAGATAATCTGTTGCAACTGGCTCAACAGTCTATTATGGTAGGGAATATGAAGAAAAGAAAGAAAGGCAGAAAAAGACAAAGGAACAAGCAGAAGCCCTTGTAATGGCTGTCAGAACCATCCTTAAACAGCCTGAGAAAAATGAGAGACCCAGGTTAAAAGGGATGGGCTTGCTATTACTGTGGAAAGGAGAGGCACCTCAAGCAGGATTGCCCTCAGGCATCTATGCTGCCCCTGGCTCCATGTCCAGTCTGCAAGAGACCACATCGGAGGAGAGACTGCCCCCAGAGGCATAGGTTTCAGGGGTCGGACTCTCGAGACAATCAGGACTGAAGGTGCCCAGGGGTCCCCACACAAGCTCCCATCCTAATTACACCTGAGGAACACCAGATATTAATAACTGTAGGGGGGACAATCCTTTGATTTCCTTTTAGACACTGAGACAACTTTCTTTTTGCTTACTGAAGCCCCTGGCCTTCCTACCTGTTACCCTGTCAGAACTATGGGATTGTTACTCCTGCTAGAAATAACTGAAAATACTAGCACAATATTTGAACAATGATTTTTTGATATTTGATAAGTAACATAATATTCTGATTACATAGAAGAGAAACAAAACTGGTAAACCCTAGAATTTGGCTTCCTACCTGGAGGCAATCTTCAGACCACAGAAGAGGAAGGAAGAGCCAAAAAATTCTTGACACTCTCATCGAGATGAGGAAACTAAAATGGACTTTGGGAAACCTGAAGTGACTAGAATTTGTACACAGAGTATTAGAGAGGATAACATTATACATAGTAAGAAATCCATAAATCTGTGCCATGGCTACCTTGAGTCTTCTTGAACCGAATAATATTCTGCACAACTGGAGAGTGAAATATAAGCTCAGGAAAGAAGCACATTTACTTAGAAAAAACAATATCTGGGGTTATCTAAACCGAATAATCCTCAGAGTACACAAAGGACTGAGAATACCTTGAGAATATATGAGCGATAATGAAGAGACTTCATTAAACATGTGAGACATTCTGCAGAGAAAATGGAAATGTCATGCTCTAGTGGCAGGGCAAATTAACAGAAATTAAAGGGTACTCTAAGTCCAACCTTAAGAAAAGCTTAAACACAAGCCTTGAAAGGGTCAAGCTGATGTATTAGTAATATAACTGCCTAAGAGAGAAAAAGAAAAAAAAAAAAAACTACCACCTTTTAAAGGATAAAACAAAATCCAGAAATAAACAACATAAAAATTTAGGATACACTGCATACAATAAAAGTTTACAAGATACAAGGAGAAGCAAACAACTTATAACCAAGAGAAAAGCCAATTAACAGATGAATGAAAAAATAAATAGTGGCATATCCATACAACGGTATATAACACGATATGCTGAGCACAAATAGCAATTGAATAATTCTAGGAAATTTAATATTTAATATTCTAGGAAATATAATATGCATATAAAATTAAAGAAAGTAGATCAGTGATTACCTTGGACCAGACCTGGGGGTACAGAGCATAATAAGGCACAAAAGAATTTCTTGTGGCTACTCTTTTTCATTGTAGTCATGGTACACTAATGTATACATGTGTCAAAACCCATCAAATTTGTATACTTGAAGGCATTTATCTTCATGTAAGTAAAGTATACACTTATACTTCATATAAGTGTATCTAACATATTTCAATAAAATTGATGCAAAAAATTAGGTGCATAAAAATTTTGTGACTAATAAAATAAAATTATATTTTTTAAAAGATCAGTTCAGTCAGTTCAGTTCAGTCACTCAGTCGTGTCCAACTCTTTGCAACCCCATGAATCGCAGCACGCCAGGCCTCCCTGTCCATCACCAACTCCAGGAGTTCATTCAGACTCACGTCCATCGAGTCAGTGATGCCATCCAGCCATCTCATCCTCTGTCGTCCCCTTCTCCTCCTGCCCCCAATCCCTCCCAGCATCACAGTCTTTTCCAATGAGTCAACTCTTGGCATGAGGTGGCCAAAGTACTGGACTTTCAGCTTTAGCATCATTCCTTCCAAACAAATCCCAGGGCTGATATCCTTCAGAATGGACTGGATGGATCTCCTTGCAGTCCAAGGGACTCTCAAGAGTCTTCTCCAACACCACAGTTCAAAAGTATCAATTCTTTAGCGCTCAGCCTTCTTCACAGTCCAACACTCACATCCATACATGACTACTGGAAAAACCATAGCCTTGACTAGATGGACCTTAGTAGGCAAAGTAATGTCTCTGCTTTTGAATATGCTATCTAGTTTGGTCATAACTTTTCTTCTAAGGAGTAAGTAAGCGTCTTTTAATTTCATGGCTGCAATCACCACCTGCAGTGATTTTGGAGCCCCCAAAAATAAAATCTGCCACTGTTTCCACTGTTTCTCCATCTATTTCCCATGGAGTGATGGGACCAGATTGTTTGTTTATGTCCCTTTATACTAATTTGAATTGTTCCTGCATGGAATAGCTACTTATGTTATTACATTTATGTATTGTATTATATTTATATTGTGTTATTTTTTAAAAAACTATAATTTGTTTTTTTTCTAAAATGTATTTATTTTTAAGGATAATTGCTTGACAGAATTCTGTTCTTTTCTGTCAAACCTCAACAGGAATCAGCCATAGGTATATATATATATCTCCTCCCTTTTGAACGTCCCTCCCATCTCCCCTACATCTCATTTTGCCTTTTCATACTGTTCATGGGGTTCTCAAGGAAAGAATACTGAAGTGGTTTGCCATTCCCTTCTCCAGTGGACCACATTCTGTTAGATCTCTCCACCATGACCCACCCGTCTTGGGTTGCCCTGCAGGCATGGCTTGGCTTCACTGAGTTAGACAAGGCTGTGGTCCTAGTGTGATTAGATTGACTAGTTTTCTGTGAGTGTGGTTTCAGTGTGTCTGCCCTCTGATTCCCTCTTGCAACACCTACCATCTTACTTGGGTTTCTCTTATCTTGGGCGTGGGGTATCTCTTCATGGCTGCTACAGCAAGGTCAGTTTTCATTCCAATTCCAAAAAAAGGCAATGCAAAAGAATGGTCAAACTACCGCACAATTGCACTCATCTCACATGCTAGTAAAGTAATGCTCAAAATTCTCCAAGCCAGGCTTCAGCAATATGTGAACAGTAAATTCCCTGATGGTCAAGCTGGTTTTAGAAAAGGCAGAGGAACCAGAGATCAAATTGCCAACATCCGCTGGATCATGGAAAAAGCAAGAGAGTTCCAGAAAAACATCTATTTCTGCTTTATTGACTATGCCAAAGCCTTTGACTGTGTGGATCACAATAAACTGTAGAAAATTCTGAAAGAGATGGGAATACCAGACCACCTAACCTGCCTCTTGAGAAATCTGTATGCAGGTCAGAAAGCAACAGTTAAAACTGGACATGGAAGAACTGACTGGTTCCAAATAGGAAAAGGAGTACATCAAGGCTGTATATTGTCACCCTGCTTATTTAACTTATATGCCGAGTACATCATGAGAAACGCTGGACTGGAAGAAACACAAGCTGGAATGAAGATTCCTGGGAGAAACATCAATAACCTCAGATATGCTGTTGACACCACCCTTATGGCAGAAAGTGAAGAGGAACTAAAAAGCCTCTTGATGAAAGTGAAAGAGGAGAGCGAAAAAGTTGTCTTAAAGCTCAACATTCAGAAAACAAAGATCATGGCATCCAGTCCCATCACTTCAGGGAAATAGATGGGGAAGCAGTGGAAACAGTGTCAGACTTCATTTTGGGGAGGCTCCAAAATCACTGCAGATGGTGACTGCAGCCATGAAATTAAAAGACGCTTACTCCTTGGAAGAAAAGTTATGACCAACATAGATAGCATATTCAAAAGCAGAGACATTACTTTGCCGACTAAGGTACGTCATCTAGCCAAGGCTATGGTTTTTCCTGTGCTCAGGTATGGATGTGAGAGTTGGAATGTGAAGAAGGCTGAGCACCGAAAAATTGATGCATTTGAACTGTGGTGTTGGAGAAGACTCTTGAGAGTCCCTTGGACTGCAAGGAGAGCCAACCAGTCCATTCTGAAGGAGATCAACCCTGGGATTTCTTTGGAAAGAATGATGCTGAAGCTGAAGTTCCAGTACTTTGGCCACCTCATGCGAAGAGTTGACTCATTGGAAAAGTCTCTGATGCTGGTAGGGATTGGGGGCAGAAGGAGAAGGGGATGACTGAGGATGAGATGGCTGGATGGCATCACGGACTCAATGGACGTGAGTCTGGGTGAAATCCGGGAGATGGTGATGGACAGGGAGGCCTGGCATGCTGACATTCATGGGGTCACAAAGAGTTGGACACGACTGAGCAACTGAACTGAACTGAACTGACCCCCTACATCTCACCCTTCTAATCTGATACAGAGCCCGTTTGAGTTTCCTGAGCCATACAGGAAATTCCCATTGGCTATCATGTACCAGTTTACATATGGTAATGAAACTTTCCGTTATTCTTTCCTATTTTATATATGGTAATGAAAATTCCATGTTATTCTTTCCATACATCTCACCCTCTCCTCCCTTCCATGTCCATAAATCTATTCTCTGTCTCTTTCTCCACTGCTCCCTTGTAAATAAGTTCTTCAGTACCATTTTTCTAGATTCCATATATATATGTGTTAGAATACAATATTATCTTTCTCTTCTGACTTACTTCACTCTATATAATAGGTTCTAGGTTGATCCATCCCATTAGAACTGACTCAAATACATTCCTTTTTATGGCTGAGTAATATTCCATCGTGTGTATGTACTACAACTTCTTTATCCATTCATCTGTCGATGGACATCTAGGTTGATTCCATGTTCTAGCTATTGTAACTGCTGCAATGAACACTGGGATACATGTCTTTTTCAGTTTTTGTCTCCTCAAGGTATATGCCTAGGATTGGCATTGCTGGGTGATATGGTGGTTTTATTCCGATTTTTTTAAGGAATTTCTATACCATCTTCCATAGTGGCTGTATCAATCTACATTCCCACCAACAGTGCAAGAGCATTTCCTTTTCTCCACACCCTCTCCAGCATTTATTGTCTATAGATTTTTTGTTGATGGCCATTCTGTCTGGTGTGAGGTGATATTTCACTGTACTTTTGATTTGCATTTCCCTACCACCACCCTTATAGCAGAAAGTGAAGAGGAACTAAAACACCTCTTGATGAAAGTGAAAGTGGAGAGTGAAAAAGTTGGCTTAAAGCTCAACATTCAGAAAACGAAGATCATGGCATCTGGTCCCATCACTTCATGGGAAATAGATGGGGAAATGGTGGAAATAGTGTCAGACTTTATTTTTGGGGGCTCCAAAATCACTGCAGATGGTGATTGCAGCCATGAAATTAAAAGACCCTTACTCCTTGGAAGAAAATTTATGACCAATCTAGATAGCATATTCAAAAGCAGAGACATTACTTTGCCAACTAAGGTCCGTCTAGTCAAGGCTATGGTTTTCCCTGTGGTCACGTATGGAGGTGAGAGTTGGACTGTGAAGAAGGCTAAGCGCTGAAGAATTGATGATTTTGAACTGTGGTGTTGGAGAAGACTCTTGAGAGTCCCTTGGACTGCAAGGAGATCCAACCAATCCATTTTGAAAGAGGTCAGCCCTGGGATTTCTTTGGAAGGAATGATGCTGAAGCTGAAACTCCAGTACTTTGGCCACCTCATGTGAAGAGTTGACTCATTGGAAAAGACTGTGATGCTGGGAGGGATTGGGGGCAGAAGAAGGGGATGACAGAGGATGAGATGGTCGGATGGCATCACGGACTTGATGGACATGAGTCTGAGTGAACTCCGGGAGTTGGTGATGGACAGGGAGGCCTGGCCTGCTGTGATTCATGGGGTCGCAGAGTCAGACACGACTGAGTGACTGAACTAACTAACTAACAGTGAGCGATGGTGAGCATCTTTTAATGTGTTTGTTAGCAATTTGTATGTCTTCTTTTGAGAGATATATTTTTAGGACGTTTTCCCACACTTGACTAGGTTGTTTGTTTTTCTCGTATTGAGTTCTATGAGCTGCTTGTATATTTTAGAAATTAATCCTTTGTCAGTTGTTTCATTTGCTATTATTTCTCCCATTCTGAGGCTTGCATTTTCACCTTGTTTATGGTTTCCTTTGCTGTGCAAAAGCTTTTAAGTTTAATTAGGTCACACTTGCTTAATTTTGGTTTTATTTCCATTACTCTCAGAGGTGGGTCATAGGGGATCTTGCTTTGATTTATGTCACCGAATGTTCTGCCTATGTTTTCCTCTAAGAGTTTTATAGTTTCTGGTCTTACATTTAGGTCTTTAATCCATTTTGAGTTTATCTTTGTGTATGGTCTTAGGAAGTGTTCTAATTTTATTCTTTTACATGCAGCTGTCCA
>SJYQ01035141.1:0-28825 GCA_006410935.1 Redunca redunca
TCGTCCCCTTCTCCTCCTGCCCCCAATACCTCGCAGCATCAAAGTCTTTTCCAATGAGTCAACTCTTCGCATGAGATGGCCAAAGCACTGGAGTTTCAGCTTTAGCATCATTCCTTCCAAAGAAATCCCAGGGCTCATCTCCTTCAGAATGGACTGGTTGGATCTCCTTGCAGTCCAAGGACTCTCGAGAGTCTTCTCCAACACCACAGTTCAAAAGCATCAATTCTTCGGCGATTCCTAGAATGTCGACGTTCACTCTTGCCATCTCCTGTTTGACCACTTCCAATTTGCCTTGATTCATAGACCTGACATTCCAGGTTCCTATGCAGTATTGCTCTTTATGGCATCGGCCCTTGCTTCTATCACCAGTCACATCCACAGCTGGGTCTTGTTTTTGCTTTGGCTCCATCCCTTCATTCTTTCTGGAGTTATTTCTCCACTGACCTCCAGTAGCATATTGGGCACCTACTGACCTAGGGAGTTCCTCTTTCAGTAATACATGTGCAGTGTTCAGCATACTCCAGAATGGTAAGCACTCAATGGTATCTATTATTAGCAGCTCAATTTCCCTTCCTCTACCAGCTACTATTTAGCTTTCTACCTCTGATTCTCTACAGAGGCCACAGCCAAAGCATTCCCACTGAGGCCTTCTTGGTACAACACACTAAAACAGGAACAAACATATTACAAGTAGCTTAACACATCTTGGCATTTTTTTCGAGTTTCAAGAATATAATTTCCCCCTCAAAACAACATAATTATATGCATTGCAGGTAGACTCTTTACTGTCTGAGCCACCAGGGAAGCCATAATTACATTAATATCCCCATTTTTTCTGATGAGAAGACTGAGGCACAGAGAAATTAAGTAATTTGCCCAAGGTCAGACAAAACTAATAGATTCAGAACCGGTGATTAGAACCATAGAGGGCATCTACTTCAACTTTTTCACCTTACTGATCAGGAAACTGTCTTAGTACATGAGGGCTGTTACAATAGAAATATCATAGACTGAATAGCTTATAAACAACAGAAATTTATTTTTCACAGTTTCGTTCAGGCTGCTAAAACAAAAATACCATGAAGTGGGTGCTTATAAATAAATTTATCTCCCATGGTTCTGGAGTCTGAGAAGTCCAAGATCGAGGCACAGACAGATCCAGTGTCTGATGAGGGCCCCTTCCTGGTTCTTGGGGGGCCATCTTCTACATCCTTACTTGGTAGGAGGGCAAGGGAGCTCCCCGGGGTTTCTCGTAGAAGTGTACTAATCACCTCCTACTGCTAAGTCACGTCAATTACCTCCTAAGGCCTACCCAAATACTAAGACACTGGTGATTAGTTTTCAACATACGAATTTTGGAGAGGATACAAAGATTCAATCTGGAGCAGAAACTGAGATCTATCAACACAAATTCACTGTTCTAACAATGAACACGTGGAGTAATAACATGAAATCCAGAATCCTAAAACCCTGCACAGAGCTTCTTCCCACTATACTGTCACGTAATAAAATAAAAATTAAAAACACATGAATTAACAGAGAACCATTATTTCTACATATGTGAATACTTTCTTAAAATAAATGTCCCCACAAAACTTACTCACAAATGTTCACAGCAGCATTATTCATAACACTAAAGACATGAAAACAACTCAAATGTCTATCAATTCTGAATGAATAAACAAAATATGGTACATCCATACAATAGAACATTACTCAGCAATTTAAAAAGGACTGAAATGTAGATACATGATACAACATGGATGAACCATAAAACATTATGGTAAAAAAAATTGTGCTAAGTGAAAGAAGCCAGACACAAAAGGTCACAAATTATATGATTCCATTTATGTGAAATATCCAAAACACGCAAATCCGTAGAAACAAAGCAAATTAATGGTTGCCTGGATCTGGGTTAGGTGTGGGGAATGACTGGTGGTAATGGGCACAAGGATTCTTTCTTGGGGTGATGGAAATATGAAATCAAATTGTAGTGATGATTCTATAAATCTATTAATGTATTACTGACCAGAGATGTATTACCACATTTTTTGTTACCCAAACGTTATTGACTACAGACATTTCAATATTCACTTTCATAACACATCACCGGCCACAGGCATTAGTTTCTGCAAAAATACTCTAGTGAAGAATGTGTTAAAGAGTCACTGAATTGCAGCCTTAGAATGGGTGAATTTTATGACCATGCTGCTGCTGCTGCTGCTGCTAAGTTGCTTCAGTCGTGTCTGACTCTTTGAGATCCCACGGACCACAGCCTATGAGGCTCCTCTGTCCATGGGATTTTCCAAAATTTTACTTTAATAAAGCTATCAAAAAATAACTTAAAAAACCAGAATTGAACATTTTATAGATCAGGAAAATCTGGATGAAAGTGATGTGCACTTCAAGTATTAAAAAATAAAAACTAAAAATATGTAAGCAATTTATTCCAGAAAGTCTATAAACTGAACTGTTTATGCTGAACAATTTATCCCCCAACTTTTACTATAATTAGAATACCCTGCAATGAAAGAACTTCAGCTACAAAGACAAATTTCTTTCAACACTGTACATTCTGGATGGTGTAAAATAAGAAAAGATTAAATGGATTAAATAGAGGGGAGAAAGGAGACTGTAAGCAATAATACTGATACCACTTTTACCTTACAGTTGCCCAAACTATCACTTTAAGGAAACTGGCACTACAAAAGGGCATTTAGATCTGCTTTTTACTTTTAAGCTATGGGGAGATTTATAAATAATGGTCTCCTGGACTTCCCTGGTGGCACAGTGGATAAGAATCCACCTGCCAGTGCAGGGAACATAGGTTCAATCCCTGGTCCGGGAGGATCCCTCATACTACGAAGCAACTAAGTCCCTTTGCCACAACTCCTGAGCCTGTGCTCACCGGCCCACAAGCCACAGCTACTGAGCCACACGCTGCAAGTACTGAAGCCCGTGCGCCTAAAGCCTGTGCTCTGCAACTCGAGAAGCCGCAGCAATGAGAAGCCTGAGCACTGCAGTGAAGAGGAGCGCCTGTTCGCTGCGACTGCAGAAAACAATGAAGATATAGTGTAACCGAAACAAATAAGTGAACAAAATTTTTAAAATAAAGAATGGTCTCTTAGGGTATCGCAAGGCTTTCATACAAATATACATAAAGACATCCAAGATTTGAGTAAAGATTAAATACTTATTCCTTTCAACAGTTTCATATGTCCTAAAACAAATCATCTGCTTTTGAGAAAACTGTAAAATACGCCTCTGAATTAAAATAATACTAAGACTTTTCAGCTTCCCATAAAAATCAGAGGCTTAGAGGATCACTGAATGCAAATCACCTTAAAACATCACCTACACTTGAAAGGTGGAATGTGAAATGAGTTATCTGTATATTTCCTTATGCATGCTCTGTCGTGTCCAACTCTCTGCAACCCCATGGACTGCAGTCTGCCAGGTTCCTCTGTCCATGGGACTCCCCAGGCAAAAATACTGGAGTGGGTTGCCAGTTACTACTCCAGGGATCTTCCCAATCCAGGGACTGATCCCATAACCCCTGCATCTCCTTCACTGGCAGGCAGATTCTTTACCACTGAGCCACCTGGGAAGCCTAGGTATATAAGGTATATAAGGGGTACATTTCCTTATATCTCCAAATAAAATAACAATGACTAGTATTATTGAAAATGTTCTCTATATAATAATAAAACAATATTCTAGTCACTTCACCTTCACTGCTTCATTTGTAACTCAGAACTCTGAGGCTAGAATTACTGTTATTTCCATTTAACAGCTAAAGAAACTGAGGCTAAGTGAGATGAAGAGAGCTTAACCAGCCCAAGCTCATGCAGTTAAAAAGCAGCAAAACTGGCATTTAAACCTAATGCTGAATCAAGGCCTAAGTGGCATTACTTCTCACGCTTTTGTTTAACACAGTGACCTATATTATGATATGAATAAGGAGGGCCTTCAACATCTCTCAGACAGAACTGCTCATTTTTTTTAGATGTACTGACAGTAAATTTATGTTTATTAAAAACAGTGCCTTATCGTTTATTGATGACAGTTTAACATTTACAAACATAATATGACTGGGATCTGCATCAATGATGGGGAGGGGGATATGCATGGCGTAGGACTGGTCACACTGACAAATGTTGACAGTCAACAGATGACGGGTAAACAGTGGTTCCTTTTACTACTCTCTGCTCTTGCATCTTTGAAAATGTCCAAGATACAATTAAGAAAACTAAGTCTTTAAACATATCAATACTGTAAAAGAGGAAGCCACAATCCTTAACAACTTTTTTTTTTTTTTACATTTAGCAATATCTTCCTTATTTCAAAGTCAAGAGACAAGAAACAGGCTACCCATAATTTAAAAAAATTTTCACATATTCACCGTCATATCCTAAGTTCTTTATGGAGAAAGATCTGAGTATTTGGTCTCCAACTAAGACTGCTGAGGAGGAAGAGACCAATTCTGACACAGGCAATAACCAGAAGATAAAGAAGGCAGGCAGGCAGAATGCCTACTTGCACCACTGTGTTGGCACTGCAGACTCATCTCCTGTCCCTATACATCTATCCCACTTTGTGACTGGAGGCATTTTTTCAGAAGTCTCCCTCTCACTGTATCATACTTTTTTGTAAGTAATTAAATTATTAAGAAAAGCAAAATTTACGTCCACAACAGGCATTCACTGTGATGGATGAACAGAATGGCTGGTCAGAAGACAGGAAGAGCTCTTTGGCGAGACTCAATTAAGTACCATATTGTTTGACTCAGAAAAGAATGAGAGTCCAGAGGTTTTGTGCATAACATATTAACACATAAGAGCATGTTTCAAATTTAATAATAATTTGTTTTGCCTATACAGTCAATAGAGCCAAAAAACTTACTTCTGAAATCTAAAGTAGGTGTTAGCTCAGCTGTTTGAATGTGTCTACTTGTTTGCCCAGGACAAAGCCTGGCACATGACCAACGCACAATAAATATTCGTTGAATAAACTCCCTTCTTACAATCCTGCCAGCTTTCTCATTTAGGTGTCACTGGGCAGAATAATTAGGAAGGAGAAGCAGCAGCAAGGGAAAAACAAGCTTAATAATTTTACCTGACAAAGCACTATGAATAGAGCATGCATTTACTCTGTAGAGAATATTAAATTACCTAGTTCAGGGACCTTTACTGAAACATCTTGGGGCCTGGCCCATCGGGATCATGAATGAAGAGAGGCATTTTATAAAGCCTTCTTTATGCTGAGCCTACTCTTAATTCTGGCTTTTAGAAATGGCTTGTTTAACTTTACTACATTTATAGTCCAAGTGAGTTTTCATTATCTATTTTCAACACTTGGGAAAAATCACTATTTAACATGAACACTTTTTCATTTTCGGAAGTTGCATCTCCACGTTAATCACAGCATTCATCATCAGCCCCTCCTCCACCTCACTTTCTCCCTTTAACATCTATAAAATACTTCCCAGTTCCTAGTTCTTTCTTGCTATATTTAAATGGCTCCTGACTTGGCACCCACATCTCACCTGGCAGATCATCTGATCTGTAGAATCCACAAAACAACCACAGAAGAAACTTCAGACTCCTCTGGATAGCCAAAGAAGAAGCTTTTGACAGCAAGTATTTCTAACAATTGAAACAATATCATGTCTGCCATCAACTGATACTATATTCTGGAAGGGAGATGATGGCAACAGCAATTAGAAAGAATACTATTTTTCTGTTGGGACACACAACATACAAAATTAAATTTTTTTAAGTGAGAAGCTATATCAATTATTTACTTTACAGAAAAAAGTTGTAAGTTTAAAAGGGTTTTCTTAAACTGGCCGCTGCTTCTAGTACAAAGTTAGGCAGAAGGCCACAAAGCAGCCACTTCCCATTTTTAATGACTTCTGCACTGTGTGTGTGAAAGCCCTGAAAACAAGCAGAGGCAGCAGGGTATCATGAGCAAGAACTAGAGTCAGACTGAGCTGGGGTCAAATCCTAACTGCTCCTTATTAGCTGTGTGACCTTAAGCAGGTGGCTTCAACACTCACCCTGGCTTCACACCTCAAGAAGGCCCAGCTGCCATTCTGTATAGGGCGAAATCCCAGAATTCTTTCAATAAATCCCTTTTTAGCTTACATTCATTACAATGGCTTCAATCCTTACAATTACAGGGACTAAAACTAAGACAAACACCCTCCTGAACTCCCTCCTAAGAGCCTCCCCACTCCCAGGAATCTCCCTTGATACCCATCAACCGAACACCGAGGCAAACTGACGGACGCACAATCCTTTCCCTACAAGAGGAAATACAGACAGAGGAAAAAAGCGCGCTTTGCAACAGTAACAGAGGGAGTATTCTTAAATTAGTATTCTATAAGTCCCTAAGACATCAGCCTTGCTCACAGAAATGCAGAACCATGAGCAATCGTCATCTATATAAAACTACTACAAAATTAAATCAGAACAATTATGCTGATGAAAAATACCTCCCCAAATCAAAAACAAAGCAAAAAACGTTAATAAACATTCCAGGCTAAACTCTATCTCCTTAAACACGAATTTGATATACAACAACAACAAAAACCAATTTGGATCACAAATTTAAAGCTGAAAAACAGAATGAACAAAAGCTAACAGAAATGAAAAAGAGGTGAAGAAGATAAAATTCTATCAAAATTGAAGATCAAATCACAAGGTGCTCAAGAATAAATACAAATAAAACCTATAAAAGGCACTGAAGAAAATAGTAAAAGAAGAGGATGAAAATGACATGATGAAGTAAAAAATAGAAAGCTTTTGAAATGAAAGATAGACAAAGATATAATTACGTGTAACTAGAGTACCAACAGAAGAAAAACATTAGAATATTTAAAACTATAATCCAAATGAAAGTGTCTCAGAAACAAAAGGCCCAATTATATATATTAAAAGAATCCAGTAGGTAGAAGACTGACCTGCTATAGGGAACTCCAAGACATCAATCACAATGAAACTATTCAGACTGTAAAAATAAAAGGGAAAATAAAACCAGGAATTTCAAACAAAAGGATCAAATGACTTGTAACTGCAAGAAAATTAAGAATGGGATCAGATTTCTCAAAAAAATGACCTAAAGAACAAGGCCACATTTGTAAGCAAGGAAACAAAGTGTGAACCAAGCTGTACTTCCAGTATCAAGGCTACCAAAAAACAACTTTAAATATGTGAAAACTCAGGGAAATTGTGTTCACAAGCTCTTCTTCAAAAATCTACTAAAAATTGAGATAGATCTAACCAGTAGGTGACTGGGAAACTTCAGCCAAAGACTGATAGTGAGGATTTAACAAATTTAACTGTAAGCCTAAATGCAAAAACAAATCTGCAGTTAGGTTTGAAGGCAAAGTAGGTATAATTCAACTAAAAACATGGGAGAAGAGAAAAAAAAGAAAAGCACAGAATAAACTCATTGATTATCGAAACAGCATATAAGATAAGGATCAAAGCACACCATTAAAACCTAAAATAAAGGACAATAGAAAGTTAAACGTGAAAACAAGGAAGGAGGGTCTTTTTAAAAGGCGTAAGCACACAAATAGCTTCTATAACAAAAACAAAAAATCCTAAATGTCCAAAGACATTTTTAAATCGGAAATACAAGTAAAGCACATCACAAAGAAATAAAGAAAATATAACAATGCGTGTGAAACACAATCAGTGGTATACGAGTCTTTGTGACCCCATGCCAGGCTCAATGCACACAGGAGCACATAACATGCAATGACAAAATTGAGATCGAATTTCACAATCATTAACAGAAAATAATTTTTTACAGCTTATAAAAAGGAACTAATGCTATAAGCAAGAGATAACCTAAGAAAGGTGGGGTAAAATAAGGGTGGAGGATTAAAAGGTATAAACTACTATGTATGAAATAAGCTACAAGGATATACTGTATAGCATAGAGACTATACCACTACTTTTTAACAACCATAAATGGAATATAACCTTTAAAAATTGTGAATCACTGTTCTACATCTAAAATTTACATAATATTGTACATCAAGTATACCTCAATTAAAAAAAAAGATAACCTAAAACAAAGTAAACCAAAAAGACTAAAAATTAAAGAGAGAGGCCATGGCACATCAAAAAAAACAGAGTAAGAGAGAGGGAAAAAAAGCAAAAGTAGTGACCCTGATACTGAAGAATTCGAGTCGAAAAAGCAGCTGAAACATGACAAAAAGAAACATCTAGTGTTAGCAGCCATATTATACAATTAAAACATAAAATTAAGAATGCTTATGCATCAAATGCCACAGGAACTACCTTCAAAGGCAAAAACTACAACTACAAGCAATAAATCTCAGAAAAATAACTTGAGTAATATGTAAAACTAACACTCATGAATTTAGCTGAGAATGCAAACAACTGACGTGACATAAAAAGATAAATCTTATATGTTACACTTTGTTGTTGTTGTGGTTTAGTTGCTAAGTCATTTCTGACTCTGCAACTCCATGGACTGTAGCCCTGCAGGTTCCTCTGTCCCTGGGATTTCCCAAGCCAAGAATACTGGAGTGGGTTACCATTTCCTTCTCCAGGGGATCTTCCCGACCCAGGGATGGAAGCCGTGTCTCCTGCATTGGCAGGTAGATTCTTTACCAGTGAGCCACCAGGAAAGCCCATCAAACTTTATACCTTGATAATAAACTCATTCTCAGGTGGATCTGAATAATGACCAAAAACACAGGACGAGGGAATCATATACTCTTCTCAAAGAAATGTGGAAGAAATAATGCAAAGGCAGATCACAAGTCTAATAAAATAAAAAAACAAAAGGGTTCTTCCACTCCAAAAATGTTTGTCTACTATTAAAACCTTTGAGTGACAGAGGAAAGTACAAACCAAAATTACAATTTTCTAAAAAATGATACATTTAATTCACTGAAAAGAGGAAAATCTATTACATTTAAAATAAACATTCACAACAATAAAAATAAATTCCTCATTCAACAAGAACAATAAACCAAAGCAAAACACAAGGATGGAAATGGGTAATTTCTAAATAAATCAAAACCTTAGACTTCTTTAAATTAAGGAAACAGACAAAATTAATACAGGGGAAAAAAGGAGAAAACATAAACATACCAAATAACTGGGATGATACATTTTCAACACATTTTGCAAGATTATTCATTTCAGTATTACTTGTTATTAGAAAATACAGTTAGAAATAACATGAATTTCCAGTGTAAGAACTGAGTAAACAGTTGGCTAAAAATGGAGATCCCCATGAAATAATACAGTCTAAGTGGAAAAAACAAAGTGCAAAAGAATAACTGCAGTGTGCTACTTTTTGTACAGAGAGAAAAGAAGAATATATACATGTACACGCTCATCTTGTGCAAAGACAAATTTAGACTAACTGCCTATGGGAAGGAACGGAGAATGAGTAAAAAGGATGGGGGACTGGAAAAGGAGCAGAAGAGAATGGAGGGAAAACTAACACTCCTCTTTCTGTATAGCTCTCAATGTGTATAAGTTCTAAATCTGCACACTCAAATAACAAAATTAATAGCAATGACACCAAAGGAAAAAAAAAACCCTAAAAGAGAAACTGAACAAAAAGAGATGTCTCTAATGGCATTTGAAATGACAAACATCACAGTAAAGAGGAAGCTAAACACTCTCAGGTTATAAAGAAAACAAACAAAAAACTTAAATGAACACTGAACCCAGTAAATGTTTTTTCACTGTGTTAAAGATAAGCAATTCTGGGGCCTTCTCTGGTGGTCCAGTAGTTAAGGATCTGCCTTGCAGTGCAAAGGATGTGGTCCACTCCCTGGTCAGAGAAGTACCACAAGCCTCTGAGCAGCTAAGCCCTTGTACCACAACTAGAGAGTCCATGGGCCGCAACAAAAAACTTCATTGCAAGTTGCAATGAAGATCCTGTGTGCTGCAACTGAGACACAACAACTAACCCTAATCTTAAACCTCACACAGCCAAATGAATATAAAAAAAAAAAAAAAAGATTAACAATTCTGAATTGCTTGATGTGTATTCCAGGATGGAACAAGTAAGTAAGTAAATTGTGGATAACAGGACCTAGAATTTTCACCGTCAAAGAAGGGAGTTACAAATACGGAAACTAGGGAGGGAGATTACAATGAAGCCCATAATGACGGCTGGAAAAAAGTAGTATGTATTCAGAGTTTCACTTAATATAGGGGATGTGCATGTCTGTCCTCTAGCTCTGCCCACTGAGAAGGCTCAGACAGTTGACTTTATGTGTCAGTTGGCCCAGCGTGGTCAGATGTTTGATGAAACGTTATTTTGTTTCTGCAAGGATGTTTTTAGATGTGATTAACATTTCAATCAATAGTGTAAAGCAGACTGCCCTTCATATCACCAGTGGGCCTCATACAACCAGCTGAAGGCCTGAACAGAACAAAGAGACTGACTCTCTCCTAACATGAAAGAATTCTCCAATTAGACTGCCTTTGGACTTAACCTGCAATATCATCTCTTCTTGCCTAATGGCCTTGGAACATTAGTTCAATGGACCAGCAAACATTAGTTCTCCCTAGGTCTCTCAGCCTGCCAGCTCACCCTAAGATTAGATTTGTCAATTTAATCATGTGAACCAATTCCTGGTGATAAATCTCCTTATACCTCTTTCCTATGAGTTCTGTTCCTCTGGAAAATCCTAACAGGAGCCTAAAATCTATGACCTCTCAGTAGCAATGAGCAAAAATGTCTAGATCATGATTTCTATTTACTACTGCTACTATAAAGAATCAAGCCTCCTTGAAAAATGACAAATTCCAAGGCAGGAATCTGTACAGAGTACAAAAGAACCCTGAAACATCTTGATTTATGAGTACACATCAGAAGAACACAGAATGATTCAGGTAAAAAATATTGTCATCTGTTAAAATTATTAGGCAAGATTTTATGAGACACGGGGTATTTACAGAGTCTCAAAGTATCTCCCCAGAGGATGCCTATTAATTACAAAGGAAAAAAATGATTTTTTAGTGGAAAAACCTGGAGGACATCACACCAGGTGATGAAAAATTACATTACCAGTAATGAAACAACAGTACAGACCTTCAGATACTGTACGCTGATACACTTGTGTAGGGTCGTGTTCGACCCTTTGCAACCCCATGGACTATGTGGTCCACCAGGCTCCTCTGTATATGGACTTTTCCAGGCAAGAATGCTCCAGCGGGATCTTCTCAACTGGAGGTCAAATCTGCATCTCCTGCATTAGCAGGCGAATTCTTTACCACTGAGCCACCTGCAAAGCCCTCACTTGTGTAACACTCCAGTCAAAAGTCCACAGCCTACATCTAATCAGGAGGAGACATCAGACAAATCCAAATGGTGGAATATTTCTACAAAATAATTAACCTGTATTCTTCAAAACATTTTTATCAAGAAACGAAGACCAAGGAAGTGTTCTAGATTAAAAGGAGATTAAAGAGATATGGCAATTAAAAGCAACAAATGATCCTAGACTAAACCATTTACCCAGAAAACAAGTTTTTTTCTCTTTTAATCAAAAGGACATCAGGAAATTCAGAAAAATTTTAGTAAAACTGACACAGTGTTATACCAATGTCAATTTCCCAATTTTGATGATGGTACTGTATGGTTTTTCCTGTGGTCATGTATGGATGTGAGAGTTGGACTGTGAAGAAGGCTGAGTGCCGAAGAATTGATGTTTTTGAACTGTGGTGTTGGAGAAGACTCTTGAGAGTCCCTTGGACTGCAAGGAGATCCAACCAGTCCATTCTGAAGGAGATCAGCCCTGGGATTTCTTTGGAGGGAATGATGGTAAAGCTGAAACTCCAGTACTTTGGCCACCTCATGCGAAGGGTTGACTCATTGGAAAAGAGTCTGATGCTGGGAGGGATTGGGGGCAGGAAGAGAAGGGGACAACAGAGGATGAGATGGCTGGATGGCATCACTGACTCGATGGATGTGAGTCTGAGTGAACTCCGGGAGATGGTGATGAACAGGGAGGCCTGGTGTGCTGCGATTCATGGGGTCGCAGAGTTGGACACGACTGAGCGACTGAACTGTAGTATTTGATAATAATGCTTTTCTACATTATTCCCCAACCATATGTGTGCACCCACACACACATATTAAAGCCAAAGCCAAAAACCTAAGAGGTTTTCTCTTCTTATAACCTCTATCCAAATGGCCACATAATCTGCTGAGTCCATCTCTTCTTTTCCAGAGCACTATTGATTATCATATAACCTCTAAATGATTTCCTGATCTCTGCACTCTTCACTTTCACACACTTGCAAAATAAACCACCTCACTGCTGCTGCTAAGTCGCTTCAGTCGTGTCTGACTCTGTGCGATCCAATAGACAGCAGCCCACCAGGCTCCGCCGACCCTGGGATTCTCCCGGCTAGAGTACTGGAGTGGGTTGCCATTTCCTTCTCCAGTACATGAAAGTGAAAAGTGAAAGTGAAGCTGCTCAGTTGTGTCCGACTCTTAGCGACTCCATGGACCGCAGCCTACCAGGCTCCTCCATCCATGGGATTTTCCAGGTAGGAGTACCAGAGTGGGGTGCCACTGCCTTCTCTGTCTCACTGCTGCTGCTAAGTCACTTCAGTTTTGTCTGACTCTGTGCAACCCCATAGACAGCAGCCCACTAGGCTCCCCCACCCCTGGGATTCTCCAGGCAAGAACCCTGGAGTGGGTTGCCATTTCCTTCTCCAATGCATGAAAGTGAAAAGTCAAAGTGAAGTCACTCAGTCGTATGTATCCGACTCTTAGCAACCCCATGGACTACAGCCCACCAGGCTCCCCTGTCCATAGGATTTTCCAGGCAAGAGTACTGGAGTGGGGTGCCATTGCCTTCTCTGTCTCTGACTCACTACTCTACTTTAAAATCTTAAATGGCCTCCATGGCAACCCTTCTACATAGACTTAAGTTTTCTCTAGATCATGCCCTTGCTTCTCTATTTTGTGCCCTTCTCACCTGGAAGAAAGCAAATGCATTTTTTTGAACCTGCAATGCACTTGCACTGTTTGTGCTTTGGTATATGCTCTCTATGCTGAAATATCCTTATCTATCCAATCAAAGAAATTCCTACTTATTCTTTAAATCTTATCTTAGCTTCCGTTCCCTGTGAAACCTTCCCTGACACAATACACAGTGTGAAGATGTAACCACTCTCTGGTTCCTTAGTGCTAATATTTAATCTTATACTAGAATATCTCTATTACTAATAGCTCCACTAAGAATTCATTTTATTGGGCTCCAGAATCACTGTGGAGGGTGGCTGCAGCCATGAAATTCAAAGACATTTGCTTGCTCCTTGGAAGGAAAGCTATGACAAACCTAGACAGCATATTAAAAAGCAGAGACATCACTTTGCTGACAAACGTGCATACAGTCAAAACTATAATTTTTCCAGTAGTCATGTATGGATGTGAGAGATGGACCACAAAAAAGGCTGAGCACCAAAGACTTGATGTTTTGAACTGTGGTGCTGGAGAAGACTCTTGAGAGTCCCTTGGACTACAAGATCAAACCAGTCAATCCTAAAGGAGATCAACCCTGAATATTCATCAGAAGGACTGATGCTGAAGCTTCAATACTTTGGCCACCTGATGCTAAGAGCTGACTCACTGGAAAAGATCCTGATGCTGGGAAAGCCTGAAGGCAAAAGCAGAAGGGGGCAGCAGAGGATGAGATGGTTAGATAGAATCATCGACTCAATGGACATGAATTTGAGCAAACTGAGGACAGAGCAGCCTGGTGTGCTGAAGTCTGGGGGGTCTGCAAAGAACTGGACACTACTTGTGACTGAGCAACAACAAACCTCTATTACACTTATCACACAGGATAGCTCCCATTCTGAGGTGAGTGGGATTCACTGACAGAAGGACCAAGTCGTATTTATTTGCTGAACTACTCAGACTAGACTAGACTAGGTCCTCAAGAGTAGGAAATGTTAAGAAAGTCTCTATCTACATGTTGAAAAGTAAAAGCTAAAAAAAATGAAAATGAAATTTTAAGACTAATATACCTTTCACAGGGAGATGACATATGCTTTTGCTTGTTAAATAACTTAGAACAAGCCCTAGACTTAACTTTTATGCAGTTATCTCTAGAAAACAAATAATCTGACACAAGTTTCCAATTTTTTCTTTTCTGTAGTTTGATTATAAAGAACACATTGTTGTTCACAGCCTTTTAAGTTATGGACTATGACTAAAATAAAGTTATAGATATGAAACAGTACAAAACCAAAAATAGTTTTCCTTTATAATACTTATGTACAAGAAACATCGTTTTGGTCAAAGTGCTTTAGGTGCAGTAGTTTTTTATTTAAACTGAATTCTATAAAAAATCTAATCACTGCTTAATCTTACTTTTCCTGATATGAAACTAAGCCAATTACATAATATTCTATCAGAAAGTTTAAAGGAAAATATTACAGGAGATTGGTTCATTCGTCTTCCTTTCCAATATAAACATTACAGGGATAAATAAAATTACTTTCTTAAGAAATGGACCCTTAATCACATAATAATACATGTGAAGGCTTCCATGAAGAAAATACTACCATGTACAAATATGCAAAATCATGACTGTTACTGATGTCTTCAATACCTCACCCTCCTGGCTTTTCTAATAGCTTTCTAATGATCACTTTGTCTTAGACTGTCTTGGAGACCTAGCATGGGACCAACCCCTGTTTGCCTTGCTGTTCCTACATGTTTCTATCATAGCCTGCATTTCCAAATATAAATTTTAACATCCACTAAAAGTATATATTCCAGAATGTCAGGGACTGAGGCGGTTTAACTTTCTATTATGCAACCACCCCTTTCCTACAAGTACCAAGTGCAGCACCCAGAGCACAAAGGAGCGCAGTGAATGGAAGGCAACGGCTGCGTTAGTCTGGAAGGATGGCGAGTGCTGGTGATCAGAAATGTATGCCAAAAATGGAAACGGGCTGTAAGGAATAAATCCTCACTCTCCCCCCGGATTTGGGAGTACAGAGATGTCCCCCAGGCCTGCTCACCAGACAAAAGTGTCCATGGGAGTTGGCATCTTTATTTCCTACCAGAAAGAACCAAGACGCAACCATGGTAAACAGATTTTGAAATGAATCTATATGTATAATGATATTAACAAGCCTCTAGAAAACTGTTGGCATAATGATAAAAACTAGTATCTTCTCTTGATTTTCCCTTAGATACCCTAGAATCCTTATTTTCCTTCAAAATTCTTAGACTCCATTAAAATATACATTAAATAAGACATTACACTTACGGAATAAACTACATTTAGGAAAACAGACCTGACAAGTACTAATTTGAAAATGAACCAATAACTCTGTCACCATCATTCATGAAAATTAATATAAAGTATCAGTTCTTTTGCAGTAGTCCCCTCAGCCACACCAGTTCCTATATGAAGCTGCAAACTTATTACTTAATAAATTACTAACTGTAGGAGAAAAGTCAGTGTTACTTTATAATTCTTTCTATATTCTTATAGAGGTCATACATAATAAGCCAAATTGAGTAAGTGTCCTTAAAATAAAGAATGAACTAGACCGCTTAATTTCTTCTTCCTCAGAGAAAAGGCTTTGTTGTCACAAAAGTTAATTGAATTCTTGTCTTTGATCCTATTTTTTTTCTCTGTATTTTCTATTAACTGACCTCTTTTTTTTCCTTCCTTTGAGTTGCTTTTCTCTTCCTTAGTTGTAACTGCTTTTATTATTGAAATTAAAAGCCCTGTTAACCATTTTAGTCAAGCATACCAACTACCTAAATGTCAAATGTCTACATCAATTTTAACATAGGACATTCAAGAGTGCTATACTTCCCAATCACTACCAATGTCTGATTTGTCAGTTCTAGTACAAATTCCATGTTTACAATCAAGCTAAGATACTATATTCTTTCTATGTATCTTAGTTTGACCCCCCCCAAAAAAAAACTCAAGGTCAGATTAATACTATTAATTTAACAAACAACTATAGTTTAAATGGACTGTATAACAGGATGCTACATTATCTCACTGTTATAAAAACAATCCTGTTTAAAAAAAAAAAGTGAATTAAATCTTCAAAAACATCTTAGACCTATTAATTCTAAGTGACTTAAGGAAATATTCTCACAAAGTGTCATCTTCTCTTTGCAAACTAGATCATATTTCATATAATGTTTTATTCCATAATCACATGCATGAGTCATCTCAGCATGTACAACATGCTTTTTAAAACTCTGCTAAGGTAAAAACACTGAAAGACAAAGTTCAAAGCTACGTAACTAGAAACATCCCAGGACAAAACCTGAACAGTGACTGAAATCCCTGATGCCCACTTATATTTTTGATAATCTAATTCTATACCAGACCAGTGGTTCTCAACACAGCTATGTATTAGGTCCACTATGGGACCTTTTAAAAAATATCCACTCCAAGCTAACTGAATCAGAATCTCTAGACTTTGGTCATAGGAAAAAAGTTTCAAACCTCCCCAGCTGACCATAATATGCAGCTAAGATTCAAAACCATTGGCCAGGTCTTTATAATTATTAACACAGACTAAAATACTAAAGTATCATTTAGCACTAATAATATTGTATTTCAAAAGAAACAGCATTCAAAATACCAACATTTAAGTCCATTATTCAACAGAGTAAGTCTCTCACAATCATTTGCTGGTGATGCAGATATTTTAACAATTAAAATTATAACAATTACTTTACTTTAGAAGGAATACATAATTAGTATAACATAGAACATATAATGTTTTATAATCATTCCAGCTTCAAATCCTCTCAAATAACTGATGATGCAGTCAACCACCTAGCAAAGTTTGCAAGTTACAAAGTAGCCATGAGATGAAAGACTGGGGCATTTCAGGCTGAAGAACAAACAGGTGAAGACGGTGGTGTAAGCTGTTGCTGGTGGCTCAGATGGTGAAGAATCTGCCTGCAGTGTTGGAGACTAGGGTTTGATCCCTGGGTCAGGAAGATCCCCTGGAGAAGGGAATGGCTACTCACTCCAGTTTTCTTGCCTGGAAAATTCCATGGACAGAGGAGCCTGGCTACAGTCCAAGGGGTCACAGAGAGTCGAGACAGGACTGAGTCACTAACACTTTCACTTTCCTGGCATAAAGACAGTAGGTACAGAATCTGTTTATAACAGAGGGGAGAATTCAATATGATGTGTGCTGGAGACAAACAGGAGTGGTTGGAAATGGAAAGAAAAGCTATGATTGTTTATGGACTGGAAAGGTCTCTGACCAACTAAGAAACTTAGATATTCATCTAAAAGGCAATGGAGTCACTGGAAGTTTTTAAAAAGAAATGACAGGATGTTTCACTTCCAAGAAGATGGAATAAAGTACTTTCCCCTATTCTTCTAGGGCAATTGAAAGCCCTAAGACATTACAAACATTACACATAAAACTAATATTAGAAATCTGTAAAAGGGAAAGAGAAGAAGGAAGACTGCCTAGGAACCTCAAGACCTGAGGAACAAGTCATATGGTGAGATCCCTGAGTTTTCTTTCTGCCTCATGTATCTCAGACTCGCAGCTAAAAATCTGACAATTTAGAAACATCAACAGGCAGAGATGAAAAGAAACCCAAAAAGTTTGTTCTCTTTGGCCAAAAGACCAGGTAGGGACAGTCTAGTAAGACAGGAAACTTTTAGGCAATAACTACTCCAGCTAACCACTGTGCAAAAACCCATGACCCCATCCCCACTCATGCCAGCGAAGGCTGAATGGGAAGCCTAGGCTCCCACCCTCACAGGCTGTGATGAGGCACATTCAGCACTAGTGTCATGGAAGGTCAAGAAGGGATTCAAGACAGTCACCTCACAATGAGCCCCCATATTCCAGTACCCCCATCCTTGCTGTGTCAGTGGAGGCCACGTGGAAAGTTGCTAGAATCATCTGACAAAGATCTTAAAGCAGCCATGGTGAAAAGGCTTCAACAATCAACTTTGCACAAAAGTAATGGAAAAACAGAAAGCCTCAGAAAAAGAAGCAGAAAAGCTCAGCAAAGAAATAGAAGATATAAGGAACCAAACAGAAATCTTATAACAGAAAAATACAATAACTGAATAAAAAAGCTAAGTATACGGACTCAAAGCAGAATGGTGGGGACAGAAGGAAGGATCAATAAGCTAGAAGAGAGCAGAATTGACCCCATCTTAACAACAGAAATAAAACAGAATGTAAAATAAATGAAGGGATCCTAAGGGATATGTGGGACTACAACAAAAGGTATTTGTGTCACTGGAATCCCAGAAGTAAAGGAAAAAAGGGACAAGAGGTGACTGAAATAGTATTGGGTTGCCCAAAAAGTATGTTTGGGTTTTTCCATAAAGTATGGAAGTACTTTTACATAAAGTACTTTTTTTTTTTTTTACATAAAGTACTTTTTCCAAAATATGTTTGGGTTTTTCCATAATCTTATAGAAATTTATGGAAATCTTATGGAAAGATATGAAAAAACCCAAACAAAAATTTGGCCTAACCAATCTTTGCAGAAATATGGCAAGAGACAGAAACCTACAGGTTCAAGAAGCTGAATGAACGCTAAGGTGGATAAACCTGAAGAAATGTACACCAAGTCACAAGTCCTTCAGTCATGAGGAAGGAATCAAGACCTTTTGATATGAAAAAACTAAGCCAATTCATCCCCCACAAACAAACCCTAAAATAATAACTACAATAAGTTCTCTGAAGAGAAGAAAATAATAAAAGAAGGAACGTCCAAATATTAGGAAAGGGAAAACAAGCAAGCAGAAATATGGTAGTGGATTTCCCTGGCAGTCCAGCTGTTAAGACTCTGTGCTTCCACGGCAAGGGGCAAAGGTTTGACCCTTGTCAGTGAGCTCCCACATGCCATGCAGCAGGGCGAAAAGAAAAAATAAGAAGAAAGAAAAGTTATAACTGTCTGATGTTGTTCTAAAGAAACATACAGGAAACACTTGAAGACAATTATATAATAAAAGGGAGGGTGTACAGGGATACAAAGGAATTTAAGGTTTTAATACTTCACTGGTAAAATGACAACAGCAGAATGTAATAAGTTATGCATATATAATACCTACAAAAAACACCAAACATCCAATATATAAAGAGATAAATCCAAAACACAACAGATAAATCAAAATGGAATTCTAAAATATGGCTAAGTTAACCCACAGAAAGAGAATAAAAGAGAGAAAGGAAAAATACGAAGATAAAGAGAAAACAAAAAATAAAATGACATACATAAGCCCTAACAAATCTAAAGCTACATAAAATATAAAAGGCTAAATATATTAAGACATATTAGCAGAGTGAATTAAAATACATGATCCAACTATATAATGTCTACAAGGAACTATGTATGTCTATAGGAAACTCACTTCAAATATAACTATAAAGGCAGACTGAAAGTAAAAGGATTGAAAAAGATAAATCATATAAACGTTAATCAAAGGAAAACAGGAATTGCTGTATTAGCATCAGATAAAGCAGACTTTGGAGCAAAGAAAATGACCAGAGAAGGACAAGCATGTTATTGAATGACAAAAGAGTCAATCCATCAAGAGGACACAGCAATCCTAAATGTACCAACTGAAGAATTAAAAAATATGTGAAGCAAAAACTGGAAGAACTGAAAAGACAGATAACTCTACCATCTCAATTGGAGACAAACATCCTTCTCTCAACGACTGGTAGAACTAGAGAGAAATCAGCAAGGCTACAGAACTCAACAGCACTCAGTGAGTCCTGTGCAACAGGACTCGGTGACATGTATAGAACACTCCACTAAACAATAACAGAATACATAGTTCTTTCCAAAACTGCATGGAATGCGAACTAAGACAAACCGTGTTACTTTAGATCCTGGGCCATAGAACACATCCCAACAAATTAAAAAGTAACCGAAATCACGCAAAGTATTAGGTTGGTGCAAAAGTAACTGCGATTTGGCATTGTTGAATTTTGCTGTTTGATTCAAATACATTCTTAAATAAATGCGGTTATGTCATACATCATTTTAATGTGCATTTCTCACTTTATTTTTTTTGATAATGACTTACTACTTGATGTCTATTTTATATTTATTTTAGACTAGGGAAATGATGCTAAGAAAAAGCAAATTCCAGTAATTTTCTTATTCAAGTTCAAAATGGGTTGTAAGCAGCAGAGACAACTTACAACATCAATAACACATTTGGTCCAGGAATTGCTAAAGAACATATAGTGCAGTGTTGGTTCAAGAAGTTTTGCAAGACAACAAGAGCCTTGAAGGTAAGAAGCACAGTGGTCGGCCTTAGGAAGTTGACAACAACCCAGAGGATCATCAAAGCTGGTCCTCTTCCAACTACATGAGAAGTTGCCAAAGAACTCAACATTGACCATTCTACAGACATTCAGCATGTGAAGCAGACTGGAAAAGTGAAAAGGCTTGAAAAGTGGGTGCCCAATGAGCTGACTGCAAATCAAAAAATCGTTTTGAAGAGTTGTCTTCTCTTATTCTATGCAATAACGAACTATTTCTTGATCAGATTGTGACCTGAGATGAAAAGTGGATTTTATACAACAATCGGGGACAACAAGCTCGGCGGCTGGACCAAGAAGCTCCAAAGCACTTCCCGAAGCCTAACTTGCACCAAAAAGAGACCATGGTTACTGTTTGGTGGTCTGGTGCCACTCTGATCCACTACAGCTTTCTGAATCCCAGCGAAACCACAACATCTGAGGAGTACGCTCGGCAAATCAATGAGATGCACCCAGCTGAATAAATTTAGCTAGAAGTGTCGCATCATTCGCCGTATTAACCTGACCTCTAGCCAATCGACCACTTCTTCAAGCATCTCAACACCTTTTGCAAAGAAAAATGCTTCCACAGCCAGCAGGAGGCAGAAAATACTTTCCAAGAGTTCCTGGAATCCTGAAGTACAGATTTTTATGCTACAAGAATAAACAAACTTATTTCTCATTGGCAACAATGTGTTGATTATAATGACTCCTACTTCGATTAATAAAGATGCGTTTGCACCTAATTAAAAGGATTTAAAATTCACAGGTGGAAACTGCAATTCAACCTAGTATCTTCTCTGACCAAAACAGACATCAAACTAGAAATAACAGATAAAAGGAAAACTCTTGACTACTTGGAAACTACACAACACATTTCTAAATAACTCATGGGGTTAATAGGAAGACTCGAGGGGAAAAAAAAAATACACTGAGCTAAATGAAAACAAAAATACAATGTATCAAAAATGCTGACCATCACTAAAGAAGTGAAGGGAAAATTATTAAATGCATAAATTAAAAGAGGAAAAATCTCAGGTCAATAATCTAAGCTTCTATATCTCAAAAGAAGAGCAAAAAACTTTAAAAAATAGTAAAAAAAAAATGAGCAAAAACAGAAAAATCACAAACTACCTGTATCAGGAGTGAATCCGGGATATCACTATAGACTGTACAGTGCAAAAAGAAGGGAATACCATGAATACATCACAGAATCGTATCAACTGTTGTAAGAAACACAGCTGGCAAATTTCAATACTGATCCATGATAAAACTCTTTAAAAACTATGAAAACAGTAGAACACACTCAACTTGATAAAGAGCTCATACAAAAAACTTACAGCTAACATACTTATGGAGAAAGACTGAATAAGTTCTTCCCTAAGATAAGGAAGAAGGCAAGTATGACTATTCTCACCGATCTTATTCAATATTGCACTGAACGCTCTAATCAGTGCAAGACAAGAAAAAGAAAAAGAAAGCATACAGATCAAAAAGGAAAAAAGATTGCCCCTCTCTGCAGATGATATCTATATAGGAAATTCCAAGGAATCTACTGAAAACTCCTAGAACTAATAAAGGAGTCCAGCAAGGTTGTGGGGTACAAGATTAACACACAAAAACCAACTATATTCGATATACTAGCAGGAACATGGAACACTGACAAACAACACCATTTATAACCACCCCCAAAATGGAACAGTGTACAGTACAAAAGTCGCTCAGTCATGTCTGACTCTTTGCGACCCCGTGGACTGTAGCCTACCAGGCTTCTCCGTCCATGGGATTCTCCAGGCAAGAATACTAGAGTGGGTTAGCAATTTCTTCTCCAGGGGATCTTCCTGACCCAGGGATCAAACCCAGGTCTCCCGCATTGGAGGCAGACGCTTTAAACTCTGAGCCACCAGGGAAGCCCTCAAAATGGAATACGTAGGTATAAATCTAAAAACACACATATAATACTTCCATGCTGAATACTGATGAAAGAAATCAAAGATCTACAGAACATGGAAAAACTTGCCACTGTTCATGGACTGGACAGCTCAATATAATTGAGATATCCCTTTATCCTTTCCCTTCTCCAGGGGATCTTCCCAACCCAGGGATCAAACCGTACTGCAGGAGGATTCTTTACCAGCTGAGCCACAAGGGAAGCCCAGTAAAGACTTGCTGCTGATGCTGCTAAGTCGCTTCAGTCCTGTCTGACTCTGTGCGACCCCACAGACGGCAGCCCACCAGGCTCCCCAATCCCTGGGATTCTCCAGGCAAGAACACCGGAGTCGGTTGCCATTGCCTTCTCCAATGCATGAAAGTGAAAAGGGAAAGTGAAGTCGCTCAGTCGTGTCCGACTCTTCATGACCCCATGGACTGCAGCCCACCAAGCTCCTCCATCCATGGGATTTTCCAGGCAAGAGTACTGGAGTGGGGTGCCATCGCCATCTCTGAATAAAGATATCAATTCTCCCCAAATTGATACCATGCCTGTGCATGCTCAGTCATGTCCAACTCCTTGTGACCTCATGATCTATAGCCTGCCAGGCTCCTCTGTCCATGGAACTTTCCAGACAAGAATACTGGAGCGGTTGCCATTTCCTTCTCCAGGGGATCTTCCTGACCCAGGAATGAAACCAGCCTCTTTTGTGTCTCCTGCATTGGCAGGTGGGTTCTTTATCAGCTAAGCCATGGGGGAAGCTAACTGATACTGGGTTTCATGCACTTTCCAACAAAATCCTTCCCATTAAGATTCTCTGTAGATAGAGATTATTCTAAAATTTATGTAGAAAGGCAAACGAACTAGAATAGCTAAAATAATCTTAGAAAGAATAAAACAGGAGGAATCAATCTACCAGATTTCAAGACTTATTATACACCTATAGCAGCCGTAGATGGAGAAGCACTAGACAGTCAGCAAAAACAAGACCGGGAGCTGACTGTGGCTCAGATCATGAACTCCTTATTGCCAAATTCAGACTTAAATTGAAGAAAGTAGGGAAAACCACTAGGCCATTCAGGTATGACCTAACAAATCCCTAATGATTATACAGTGGAAGTGAGAAATAGATTTAAAGGACTAGATCTGATAGAGTGCCTGATGAACTATGGACTGAGGTTCGTGACATTGTACAGGAGACAGGGATCAAGACCATCCCCATGGAAAAGAAATGCAAAAAAGCAAAATGGCTGTCTGGGGAGGCCCCACAAATAGCTGTGAAAAGAAGAGAAGCGAAAAGCAAAGGAGAAAAGGAAAGAGAGAAGCATCTGAATGTAGAGATCCAAAGAATAGCAAGGAGAGATAAGAAAGCCTTCAACGATCAATGCAAAGAAATAGAGGAAAAGAACAGAATGGGAAAGCCTAGAGATCTCTTCAAGAAAATTAGAGATACCAAGGGAACATTTCTTGCAAAGATGGGCTCGATAAAGGGCAGAAATGGTATGGACCTAAACAGAAGCTGAAGATATTAAGAAGAGGTGGCAAGAATACACAGAAGAACTGTACAAAAAAGATTTTCACAATCCAGATAATCACAATGGTGTGATCACTCATCTAGAGCCAGACATCCTGGAATGTGAAGTCAAGTGGGCCTTAGAAAGCATCACTGTGAACAAAGCTAGTGGAGGTGATGGAATTCCAGTTGAGCTATTTCAAATCCTAACAGACGATGCTGTGAAAGTGTTGCACTCAATATGCCATCAAATTTGGAAAACTCAGCAGTGGCCACAGGACTGGAAAAGGTCCGTTTTCATTCCAATCCCAAAGAAAGGCAATGCCAAAGAATGCTCAAACTACTGCACAATTGCACTCATCTCACATGCTAGTAAAGTAATGCTCAAAATTCTCCAAGCCAGACTTCAGCAATACGTGAACTGTGAATTTCGTGATGTTCAAGCTGGTTTTAGAAAAGACAGAGGAACCAGAGATCAAATTGCCAACATCTGCTGGATCATGGAAAAAGCAAGAGAATTCCAGAAAAACATTTATTTCTGCTTTATTGACTATGCCAAAGCCTTTGACTGTGTGGATCACAATCAACTGTGGAAAATTCNAGAAAAACATTTATTTCTGCTTTATTGACTATGCCAAAGCCTTTGACTGTGTGGATCACAAGAAACTGGAAAATTCTGAAAGAGATGGGAATACCAGACCACCTGACCTGCCTCTTGAGAAACCTGTATGCAGGTCAGGAAGCAACAGCTAGAACTGGACATGGAACAACACTGGTTCCAAATAGGAAAAGGAGTACATCAAGGCTGTATATTGTCATCCTGCTTATTTAACTTCTATGCAGAGTACATCACGAGAAACGCTGGGTTGGATGAAGCACAGGCTGGAATCAAGATTGCTGGGAGAAATATCAATAACCTCGGATATGCAGATGACACCACCCTTATGGCAGAAAGTGAAGAGGAACTAAAAAGCCTCTTGGTGAAAGTCAAAGAGGAGAGTGAAAATGTTGGCTTAAAGCTCAACATTCAGAAAACAAAGATCATGGCATCCAGTCCCATCACTTCATGGGAAATAGTGGAAACAGTGGCAGGCTTTATTTTGGGGGGCTCCCAAATCACTGCAGATGGTGATTGCAGCCATGAAATTAAAAGACGCTTACTCCTTGGAAGGAAAGTTATGACCAACCTAGACAGCATATTCAAAGGCAGAGACATTACTTTGCTAACAAAGGTCCATCTAGTCAAGGCTATGGTTTTTCCTGTGGTCAAGTATGGAGTTGGACTGTGAAGAAGGCTGAGCGCCAAAGAATTGATGCTTTTGAACTGTGGTGTTGGAGAAGACTCTTGAGAGTCCCTTGGACTACAAGGAGATCCAACCAGTCCATTCTGAAGGAGATCAGTCCTGGGTGTTCACTGGAAGGACTGATGCTAAAGCTCTAACTCCAGTACTTTGGCCACCTCATGCAAAGAGCTGACTCATTGGAAAAGACTCTGATGCTGGGAGGGATTGGGGGCAGTAGGAGAAGGGGACAATAGAGGATGAGATGGCTGGATGGCATCACCGAGATGAGTTTGGGTGGACTCCGGGAGTTGGTGATGGACAGGGAAGCCTGGCGTGCTGCAGTTAATGGGGTCGCAAACAGTCGGACACGACTGAGCGACTGAACTGAACTGCATGCACTGCACTGAACTGTTAGCGGCCATTCTGTGATCTTGGCAGAGGGATAAACACATAGTTCAATGAACAGAACAGAGAACCTAGAAACATAATACAAATATGCTCAACTGTTTTTTGACAAGGGTTCAAAAACAATTCAATGAAGACTGCCTTTCCCACAAATGATGCTGGAACAACTGGGTATGGACAGGTAAAAGTAACAAACCTTGATCACATCTTATACAAAAATCAACAAAAAATGGATCATGGACTTACATAAGTAGAAAATTGTAAAACTTTTCTCTTCAAAAAGTTTTCTAAAACTTTAGGAATCAATTTTCAAAATCTAGAGGTAGGCTAGATTTGATGCCAAAACCACATATCTGACAAAGGACTTGTATATGAAATATATGAAAGAATGCTTGAAATTCAACAGTAAAATGACAATAACACAGACAATTCAAACAGAAACTGAAGAGAAAACATGAACATACATTTCCCAAAAAGAACCTGGAGATGATGAGTAAGTACATGTAAAATTTTTCAGTATCGTGGGCCATTAGGAAAATGCAAATTAAAACCACAATGCAGCATCACTGTAGAACAATTAAAATTCAAAAAACAAATGCTGACCAGGATGCAAAAAAGGAAAAGAACTAGATCACTTACTGTATTAGTCTGCTAGGGCCATAACAGTTTGGGAGGCTGGAAGTCCAAAACCAAAATTTCTCTTTCTTATAAGGACATCGTCAAACTGGACTAGGGCCTTCTCTGCTGCTAAGTCGCTTCAGTCGTGTCCGACTCTGTGTGACCCCATAGACGGCAGCCCACCAGCCTCCCCGTCCCTGGGATTCTCCAGGCAAGAATACCGGAGTGGGTTGCCATTTCCTTCTCCAATGCGTGAAAGTGAAGTTGCTCAGTCGAGACCCCATGGACTACAGCCCACCAGGCTCCTCCGTCCATGGGATTTTCCAGGCCAGAGTACTGGAGTGGGGTGCTACTGCCTTCTCCAGGGCCTCCTCTAGAGAATCTTAATCACCTCTTTAAAGGTGTACCTCCAAATACAGTCACCTTGTGTTGTGTTTGGGAGTTAAGCTTTCAACCTGTGAATTGAGGGGGCGACAAAATTCAGCCCATAATGCTCACGCCTTCTACTGGCAATGTAAAATAGCACCACCACTCTGGAAAACATTCTGGAAATTTATTTTAAAAAGTAAACAAGCAACCCAGCAATTATATTTTTCTCAGAAAAACGAAGACTTGTGTTCACACACACACACACACAAAAACTATCCACAGATGTTTATAGCAGCTTTAGTCAGAGCAACCTATAGCTAGGAACAACCTAGATGTCCTTCAACGGGCGAATGTTTAAACAAACTGTGGCACATCCATACAATGGAATACTACTCAGCAATTAAAAGCAAACTATTTAAATATGGAATAATGCAAATGACTATCCACAAAATTTAATGGAAAAGTTTTTGAATACTGAATGAAAAAAAAAAGTCAATCCCAAAAGGTTACACACTGGTAGATTCCATTTATACAACACTCTTGAAATGATAAAATTACAGAAATGGAGACTGGATTAATGGTTGCCGGGTGTTAAGGAGAAAGGGGGTAGGTGGGAAGGAAGTAGTAGGTATGACTACAAAAGGGAACTCTTTATGTCTTGGTACGGATGGGTCAAGAAACATCACTGAACCTTTTTCCACTTTCTAATATCTGAATGATGTGCTCCAAAATAAATTAGACAGCAATCAAATGGGTTGGATGGGGAGAAATTAGTTACCATATGTGGCATGATTAAGGAGTGCCAGGCTCTGTGCTAATTCAGTCTTAGGCTGGCTCCAACACTGTGCTTGACTTCATCGAGCTACACTCAACTGTTAAATGTCACCCAAAGATAACAACAGTCCAGCATGATCCAGGACAAAAGATGTCAATTATAAAATTGCCTCTCCCACCAACACTCTTATTTTCTATCTGATCTCAGTCAAGCATTAATGAGAAAAAGATGTTTCACACTTAAGGTTTAAGTAACTGATGGGTTTAAGTACCATCACAATGTACAAAACAAGGTTAACCCAAATGAGATTTTAACAAAAATTGTGTGTTTGAGACAGAATTAAACTGTAGACCAAGTGTTGTCTTCTGTTTAATTCAGACGCCCTAAAGCATCACTCCCCATCCTAATCATGGAGTTTTCAGGTATTCTGGAGGTTAACTGGATACAAATTCTAAGCAGCAGTAATAGTTTCCATCTCACCACAACTCAAGATGCCTGTCTGTTGGGTGCTTGGCCTATAAGGAGAAAAGATTTCTAACAGCTTTTTTTGTCTTTGAGTTAAAGATAATCCAGGACCAATGAAACTTGGAAAAATCCACGTCTGTCTTCACAGCTGCCTCTGAGTGTTCCTTTCTCCTGCCTTCCAACTTCTCTACATTCCCGGGTATCCTTCCTTCCAGAGGCCACCTCTTCCAGCTGCCCCAACACGGCGAAGGGCTGCAGCAAGCACTGAGCTCAGCCTCTCCAGAGCCTCGTTTGCAGTTTAAGGCAGCCAGAAGGAATGTTCGCCTTTCGGTTGGCCTGGGCTGACTGAGGGCTGGAGAGCTTTGTTTTTATTTTGCAGAGGCCACTAGAAGACTGCTTGAGTCTTCCTGACTGATATCATGGTATCAAGGCTGATACCATGCCTGGGGGAACCGGGTCAAAAGAGTTAACAGGTCACTTGAGCTCTCCTTCGCCCTGCTCACTCTATTAACCTTAATTATGCAGAGTCCAAGAATCTCAAATTCCAAGGATTCAGATTCCATTTTCAAGGTGTCCACTACTTCCTTCTCCTGGTTTAATATCCCTTCTTTCTTTCAGAACAGTGGTCATTTTCTCCTGCCCACAACCTCCCAGCAATCTGCTCTCACCCCAGAGTTCTAGCAGCCTCCAGTGCATAAGAGGTAAAGAAATTATTAATCTGGAGTGAGTAGGCTGGGCTGATGGACTCCAAAACAGGAAACTCAAACTAAGGAAAACAGCTAAGGACGATCACGGCACTACCATCCCCTAATCCAGCTCATCTAAGGGCTTCTCTGGTGGCTCAGACAGTAAAGAATCCGCCTGCAACGCAGGAGACCTGGGTTCGATCCCTGGGTTAGGAAGATCCCCTGGAGGAGGGCATGGCAACCCACTCCAGTATTCTTGCCTGGTCAATCCCATGGACAGAGGAGCCTGGCGGGCTACACCCCATGGGGTTGCAAAGTCGGACACAACTGAGCAACCAAGCCCAGCACAGCACATCCAGCTCATGTAAAGTAAGGTTTAACACTTTTGTTTTTTACTCTGCAGTTGTGGGGGAAGGGGAAGCATTCTAATAACAACAAGAGTACACAATACATGACATTAGGGAAAGAC
>SJYQ01035174.1:0-15484 GCA_006410935.1 Redunca redunca
GGCTTTAAGAATAAATCCGGCTTGGTTACTGACTGTGTATCTTTGAACAAGTTGCTTTTCTGTGCCTCTGTTTTCTCACCCACAGAATGGGGATAGTAATAATAATAGCTGTCTTATTGGGTTATTGCAAGAATTTTACACACTTGACATGTGTAAAGTGCTTATAGAATGGCTGGCGCAAGGAAGTTGTTATATAAATGTTAATTATTGTTGTTGTTACCTCACTTTGGGTTAATCCTCTCTCCTCTCTGAATCTGTTTTGATACCATGAGTTTGAAGAGATAGCTAAATGAAAGTGTGGAGATGCAAATAGGGTAAAGAGGGCATCTAAGGGGCTTCCCTATTGGTCCAGTGGTTAAGACTCCATGCTGTCAATTCAGGGGCCTTGGTTCAATCCTTGGTCTGGGAACTAGATCCCACATGCCACAACTAAAGATCACGAATGTTGCAATTAAGACCCAGTACAGCCAAATTCATTAATTAGTTTTTAAAAAGAGGGCATCTGGGGTGGTTGATCGAGACAGGCAATGATAGGATGCTGAGGGGCCCAGATATTCTTAAGAAGAGAAGACCTTGAACAGAAGGGTGAGCCTTTAGGCCATGTTTGGGGAATAGTAAATAGTTTGGGTCATTTGTTTTGCCGGCCCCTTAAGAATCAGGATCACACTCTTTTCATCTTTGTTTCCCTGGTACCTCTACCTGGTACAAAGGCAGGTGCAATAAATGTTTGCTGCTTGAATGAATGAGAAGTGAGCCTGCAAATGTATATTGGAAGCATACTGGCACTCCTAAATCTGAATGCCCCTCTAGATCACTTGGGAAGTATTTTCAAAACACCCTTTGTTCAGGCTGTACCTAAAGGTTGTGCTTTAATAGGCTTAGCATGAGGTTCAGGAATCTATGTCTATTAAAACCTGCTCATGGATCATTCTGATGATTAGTTATATTTGGGAGGCACTGATGTTAGAGAACCTTTCATTACTGATGCTAGCCTAGAATGCCAGGCTGAGGCATTATATTATGCAGATAACAGGAAACCTATGATGATTTTTGGCAAGGGAATAACTTTATCATGTTCTCAAGTCCTTGCTACTCCAACCTGCATTACCTGAGAATTTGCTAAAAACACAAATTCTCAGACCCTAACCCTGGATCTACTGAATCAAATCTGCATTTTTAACAAAGTCCCCAGCGATCTGTATGCACATTCAGGCAACAGATCTCAACCATGACAGTACAACAGACTCACTTGAGGAATTTTTGAAAGTCCCATTTCCCTGGGCCACATCCCAGCCAAAGTAAATCAGAATCTGTGTGTCAATTTTTTTTAAGTTTCCCAGATAATTCCATTATCTGTGTAAGCAAAGTTCAGAATCACTGCTTTATAGATATGTAATGAAAATCAATATAAAATGAATTGGAGAATACAACCTGTCACAAGTGGATTGGAATGGACCAGATAAGTAACAAAAATAGCTTGAAGAAAGAAAACAAGGAGAGATCCATTTTACTAAATGAATAGATGGTATGCATATCTCAACTTTTTCCCATTTGGTTTTGTTACAGTTCTTCTAGTATTTGAATCTGGAATTATCTTCTTCCTGCCACCATTTCTCAGGAAAGAACAGAATATGAATTAAAAGCTTCAGGAGTCTCATGGCTGAGGGCATGAGGGAAAGTGCTAGTTCTTCCAGTTGCACCTATATTGGACCTTTATCCTGGGGTGGCTGGGATTCCAGGCTCAAACTCCATTACCTGGCATTAAATTTTATTAATTCATGTATCTTTGGCCATAATCCTTGTTCCACCAAATCACAGGGTTGTCAACTGTGGTGTTCCCCAGGAAAGTTCTGGCCTGTTCAGGGAACAGGAAGCTCTCCATCAATTTATTTTACTAACAATAACAATCATAACCATAATAATCACAATAATAACAGATAACACGTATTAATCAAGCATTGTTCCAGGCACTTTACATAGATATACATATTAAGTCATTAATTCTCACAACAACTCTTGGAGATGGATATTGTTGTTAGCCCCATTTTTTGCAGGTAAGAAACTGAGTCACAGAGCACTGAAGGAAATTGCCCAAAGTGACATGATTAGTAGGAAGCAGATTTGGGTAGTGAACCCAGGCAATATGGCATTGGATGTCATACTCTTAACCACAAAGGTAGGCTGCCTCCACTCCCCTAGAGTCTCCTTCAAGATCGTACTATGTGTTCTTCATTCACTGCTCCCATTAGAAGTTGTTTAGAGGTTAAAAGACAGAATTCAAGTTTTGAAAACCTGAATTGCCTATTGTGTCCTTGTCACAGTACTAGTCATGAGGATACAGAGAAAAAGACAGACAGCTACAAGGAGCTCCCCACAGTCTATCAGGAAAACATGAGAGTCAGCAAACACAGTCCATGAATGTGGCCAGGGGAAGCAGAGTACACAGTGGGAAGGGGCACTGAGCCAGCAGTCTGGGAGCCCAGGACAGGATTCTTTGGGGTTTTTTTAGCTTACCTATTACTATTTTTTTTAATTATCAAAGATTATCATTGTACGATATTGAGAGGTATAGAACAAAATACAATTATTGGAGGACAGTTGCTCCTCAATATTGTGTTAGCTTCTGCCACATATCAACACGACTCAGTGACATATATCCCCTCCCTCCTGAACTCCCTCCCATCTCCCTCCCTTTCCCACCACTCTAGGTTGTCACAGAACATTGGGTTGAGCTCCAGGACAGGATTCTTAATTTGAGTCTGCAACTAAACTCATCCTCTCACCTCTCGGACCAAAAGCTCTTAGTATTAGGAGCCCACAGCTGAGCCCATCAGTCTTGAGTCTACTAAAGATCAAAGTTTGAAAGTTCAAAAAGCAGCAGCAACAATTCTTTTTCCCTTTCTTTCCTCCTAGACAATGACTGGTTGTTGCCCTTTGATTCTCTTGTGCCTAATTAGATGCTGAAGAAGCTAACCAGGCTTCAGTTAAACTTGACTGGAATGATGAGTTTTACAGGATCTTGCAGACATGAAAAGTGAATTGGTACCCCCTTTTAGGTTTGAGTCTGTTCAGCAACATTCCAAGGCAACAGTTAATGGAAGCTACTGGAGGCTGAGCAGGTAGGCTACAATTCTGTTTATTTCTTTTATAAAAAGCATGGTCAAATAGCCCAGAAATAGACCCCCATAAATATAGTCAACTGATTTTTGACAGAGGAGCAAAGGCAGTACAAGAGGATAATGATAGTGTCTTCAACAGATGGAGCTGGGACAACTGTACATCCACATGCGAAAAAATGAACCTAGACTCAGACCTTACACCATCACAGAAGTGAACTCAAAATGATCACAGGCCTAAATGTAAAACATAAAGCTATAAAACTCCTGGAACAGAGGTCCCCAACCTCCAGGATCTAATGCCTGATGATCTGAGGTGGAGCTGATGTGATAATAATAATAGAACTAAACTATGCGATAAATATAATGTGCTCGAATCATCCTGATATACCATGATGGTAATCATACCATTTGCTCCCCCTGGTCCGTGGAAAATTGTCTTCCATGAAACTGGTTCCTGGTGCCAAAAAGGTTGGGAACCACTTTTAGAAGATAACGTAGGAGGAACCCTAAATGATGCTGGGTATGGTGTTGCCTTTTTAGATCCAACACCAGAGACAGACCATGAAAGAAATAATTAACAAGCTGGACTTCACTAAAGTGAAAGATTTCTGTTCTGCAAAAGACAATATCAAGAGAATGAGAAGAGAAATCACAGACTAGGAGAAAATATTTGCAAAAGACACATCTGATAAAGGACTGTTATCCAAAATATACAAAGAACTGTTAAAACTCAACAGTAAAAAAACAGACAACTTGATTTAAAAATGGGCCAAAGATCTTAGTAGACATCTCACCAGAGAAGATACACAGATGATAAATAAGTGTGTGAAAAGTTGTTCCACATCATATCATCGGGAATATGAGAATTAAACCAACAATGAGATACCACTGTATTCCCAGTAAAATGACAAAAATTCCAAACACTGACAACAAAGGCTAGCAAGGATGCAGAGCGACAGGAACTCTAATAACATTGCTGGTGAGAATGCAAAGTGGTACAGCCACTTGGGAAGACAGTTCGGTGGTTTCTTACAAAACTAAATGTACTCACAATCTGGCAATCACACTCCTTGGTATTTGCCTAAATGAACTGAAAATTTATGACTACACAAAAACCTGTTCACAGATATTTATAGCAGCTTTATTCATAATTGCCAAAATTTGGAAGCAACCAAGATGTCCTTCGGTAGGTAAACGAATAAATAAACTGTGGTACATCCAGACATTAGAATATTATTCAGAATTAAAAAGAAATGAGCTAGCAAGCTCATGAAAAGACATGAAGGAAACTTAAATGCATAGTACTAATTGAAACAAGCCTATCTGGAAAGGCTATATACTATGATTCCAACCATGTGACATTCTGGAAAAGGCAAAACTATTGCAACAGTAAAAAGGCTGTAAGGGTGTGGCAGGGAGAGATGAATAAGTAGAGCACAGAATGTTGTTAGGGCAGTGAAAAGTACTCTGTATGATATTATAATGATGGATATGCATCATTGTACTTTTCTCCAAACCTAGAGAAGGTACGACATCTAGAGAGAACTCCAAGGTAAGCTAACAAATGTTTAATGCTAGACTTTGGGTGATTGTGACGTGTCGGTGTAGATTCATTCTTGGTTAAAAACAAAAAAAACTTTCTCATGAATGACGTTGATCATGGGGAAAGCTATGAATATATGGGGGCAGGAAGTGTACAAGAAATCTCTGTAGCTTCCTCTTAATTTTGCTGTAAACCTAAAACTGCTCTGAAAAAATAAAATATTTGTTAAAGGGTCAAATGAGTGAACACCAGACTCATGGACAGTGCAGGACATCAACCTTCAGCACTCACCTGAACAAGGTATCAAAGTAGCCAGGAAAGTGTCTACTCTGGCACCCACAAGTGTACAAAGAACAGTGCACACACAATTGTGTATGCACAGATGGGCCTACGGGTGGCAGAGTAGTTTCTTTATACAATTAAATTATTGCTGCAGGCTCCTCTTATCTCTTTGGTGCATACCTAGCTCCTTTCAACTAGATCTTTTCTTGACAAAATAACCACTACCAATAGGCTTTCTCCCACTTCACCACATGAAATATTACTTTTATTATAAGCCCCATCCAAAAAATACCCAGTTAATTTGTGGTTATTTGGATATAGATTTCCCCTTTGGATATTACTATTTGCAACAAATGTTTATTGCTAATTTTAGTTTCTTCCCTCAGTCATTACATTTTTGAAGGGTCTCCTTTTCCTACAACTCAATGTTTGCCTCAAAAATGGTAAGTATTTAAATTTTTATTAACCCAAGAAAGACCACAAGGATAGCTTCCTTGCCTCTCAACTGCCTCTTCAAAAGTCACAGTGCATTCAAAAGCCAAATATACTTGACTTTTGAATCATCCCTTGTCTCAAATATCTATCACTTTCATGACCTTTAGGATTTCTGAGATATGAGGGATAAACCCCAGACTTCAACTCATAAATCTCCAAACAACTTGACCTTATACGTTTACCATTCTCCCACTTATAAAATGAGGAAGCCAGTCTCTTACCTACACTTTCCTCAAGGCTGCTCAGTCAAAAAGAGTAGAATCTCTGAACTCTCCAGAGCCCTGTATTAATGTATGGCATCTTCGGCATCCATTGGGGGAGTAATAAACTTAATCCACCAATTTGAAACACTTTATCCATCCTGTCTCATTATATGCATTCACATTCCCCCACAACAAAAGACACAGAATAATCTAAACCTCTTCTTACCAATTGGAGGAGGAAATGGCAACACACTCCAGTATTCTTGCCCAGAGAACCCCATGGACAGAGGAGCCTGGTGGGCTGCTGTCCATAGGATTGCACAGAGTCAGACACGACCGAAGTGACTTAACATGCATACATGCATTGGGGAAGGAAATGGTAACCCACTCCAGTGTTCTTGCCTGGAGAATCCCAGGGACAGAGGAGCCTGGTGGACTGCCGTCTATGGGGTTGCACAGAGTTGAAAACGACTGAAGTGACTTAGTAGTAGTAGCTTCTTACCAATAGTGGAATACTGTATATATCATTATACAAATTTATTTAGGAACAGAGAGATTCCTTTGAATCTCAACATTTTCTTGGCTATGCAGTCTTAAAAAAAAAAAAAGTGACCATTTCTACAATGGCTTCATGTTACAGGTCTACACACTGGCCCACAAAGAAAGAGACTGGAGAAAGAATGTTCCTGCAAAAATCAACAAGGATTCCCAGCCTACATGGGAACTCCTGTGGAAGCTAGCTCAGTAGTTCACACTTTGGTATTTTTTTTTCTTTCTTTCTTTTTTGTTAAAGAAGATAATATATTACAGAGACATCTTCAAAATTCACACCTGAGTTAAACATTTTGCTGGAAAATTCCACATTAAGGAGAGAAGAACATAATGCAAAAAAAGGAAAGGGCTATATACAGGTATGTTGCCAGCATAATTGTTGTGTGTTTGCTTTCGTGTTCCTCCTTCTGCAACAGGAGACAGGGGAGAGAAGGAGAGAAGGAGAAGCACAGGGAAGGAGAGAAGAAACAAGTGTTCCTGAACTCTGGAGCAGACAAAGCAGATACAAGAGCACCTGTGGGCAGAGAAATGTGCCCAGGGGACTGAGTAAAGAGGAGGGAATTTGGAGAACACGATTACGAATGGATTTGGTTCTAGAAAAGGGGACAAGGCTAAAAAGAACGTGGGGGGAAATGAAAATTTTGCTGAACAGAAAAAACATCTAAGCTTTGGTGGAGACATCAGATTCAAATCTTTTCGCAGAATCTAGAATCAGTTCTCAGACTGTGGCTAAGTTCAGAGTCAAAACCCGTTTTCTCCCCTCTGGTAGTTTGGCACCAGGTGAATGGCTGTGCCCAGAATGAACTGGAGTCAAGCTGGAGAATAATAAAAAGTCCTTTTTCAAAGGCCACTGCAGCAGGGAAACTGTCTGAAATATTTAGAGAAGGGTGCAGGCGAGGAAGGTAAAAATGACCAACTCCTAGGAGGGATGTGCGTTTCAAGAGCGCTAGGAGTCAGCACACGGTTCAATCACAGTTTGGATCTCTGGAAGCCCTTGCTCTGAAGAAGACAAGAGTTTGGGTTCGTCCTCTTCTGCTCTCTCCTGAAAGTAATCTGTCCATACAGAGAGGCATGATTCCCTTCCTTCTGGTAGGGAATACAGGGCCAGGTGGCAGAGGAGAAACTTTCTGGTCTCAGTGGAGGTACGTGGGATGACTCCATCGATACCAAGATCTAGAAGGAAGGAAGGAATGAGTCAATCAGACAGCTTCTAACCATGACGAGAGGGGAATGGGCAGTGAGCACTAGCAGGTACATATAGGGTTTTTTCCTAGGAGTGCTGGAAGTGTTCTAGAACCATATATGGCGACAATTGCACCATCCTGTGAAAACACTAAAAAGCACTGACGTGTACACTTTAAATTGGTAAATTTTATGAAATGTGAATTATATCTCAGAACAATTTTTTTTTAATGTCCATTATATGTTTTCCTCTCTTCTTTTTGGTGGGGGTGGTTGAGGAGCTCCTAGCTTTGGGGGTATGCCACAGTTGGCCCTTAAGAGCTGGCTGCCTTGCTGAACAGTTTGGGCTTGGACAAACGGGTTCATTTTTTCAAACAAGCTCAGGTCTTTAATTGCCTGACTTGCAAATCTCTTGTTTTGTTCTGTACTGGGGAAGAAACCTCTTGAGGCATCCACTCTGGGAACACTTTTTAGAGGAGAATCTTGGCATCAAGGCTCTGGAGGCTGCTTCTGTCATCGCATCCCAGGTGGGAGCACAAAGTTAGGGTGGAGCACCAATCCCCTCTCCCAGGGCATCAGCTACACAGGGAAGCTCAGGCTCGGGGCAGAACGCCCCCATTGCAGCTGGAACTGGCATGAAGGGGAGTTCTCCGGAGCCCAGTGAAGGACCTGGCCCTTTTCGACTGGAGTGTTTGGAAATTTCCACCCTCCCAGTGAGGATGGAAATTTTGGCTTTGTTGACATCAGCTCTTTGCCAGGACTGGCTGAGGCTTCTCTTTTAAATCCCACTCCCAAGGGATAGAGTCCAGTCTGGCTCAGCACCCCACCCTCTCCCTGCCTCCCCCATGACAAGCCTTCTTCCCCAAGGTGTTGACCCCCAGACGCAGCTTCTCACGTGTCCCTTGGCCCTGGAGGAGGTGTCTTGGTGTTCTTCCCTCCACCTTACCCTGAAGAGTTAAAACTGGAGGAGGAGCTCACGGCCGCTTTGGAGTTATTTTGAGATGCAGTGGGGCTGCTGGCCTGGAGTCCTGAGCCAGGAGAAGATGGCCTGCTGTTGTTCCCAGGGGAACAGGATGACGTTACTGAGCATAAGGAGAGGCAGAAACAAGGAGGAATTAATGAGGCTGGCTCCAGGAACCTCATGACCTTCAGGCACGTATCCCCCAAGGGGTCTCACCCTCTCCCTACTCCACTCCGCCCTCCACCCATCTGCCCACCTCCTATCATGGTAGCATCAACACCCGGCCCCAGAGGGGCCCTCATCGTACACACTTATCCTCGGCCCAGGCCCTGAGAGTGGCATGGCTGGTTCCACAAGTCCAAGACTTGCCAAACACAGGAAGGATGGATGCCAAAACCATCCCATTCCAAGGGCACACCCTGGGACCCAGGGGCAGGANACACTGCGGGATGGCTGCTTTATTTCCAGTCCCTCCTTCTTCCTTCTTAAAAGACCCCTGTGGGGACTTCCCTGGGGGTCCAGTGGTTAAGAATCCACTTTCCAATGCAGGGGATGCAGGTTCGATCCCTGGTTGGGGAACTGATATGCCATGGGGCAGCTAAGCTCACGTGTGGCTCCTACTGAGCCCTCACACTGCCTCAAAGATCCCACACAATCAGTGAAGATCCTGCATGCTGTAACTAAGATCTAATACAGCCCAATAAATAAACATTAAAAAAAGAATAATGGAAATGCTTGTCTTTTATTTTTAAGACCCCTGCACTTGCTTGGGCAGGAGAGCTCAGCCCTAACCATCCTGTCACAGGCTTTGCATCTTGATGCATGAGTGGACCATCCACTCTCTGGAGGTCCCTGGAGGAGATGAACTGTGTGAGGTCTCTGAACCTTTGCATCTTGCCCTGGAGACCTCACAGCATCATCAACTCTGGGCTGGGAAGGGACCTAAGATACTGTAGCTTAACTTTCCCACGCAGTCCGGGAATCCCTACCCTCAGTATTACTATCCTAAATAGACATGGGGGCCTGACAGATCTGGGGGTGAGGCCTGGCTCCAGCACTGTCTGTGTATCTGGGGCACGTTACTTAAGCTGAGATTTGGTTTTCTCATCCGTAAAACAGCAGTAACACCTCCCTCGTATTTTCTTTTAATTAAGGTTTAATGAGATAATGTCCATTAAGCTTCTAACTCAATGCCTGGCAAAGAGTACCCGGCTTGTTAAATGTTAGTTCCCTGCCCTCCTGCAGAAGCTGTCAGCTCTTGTGTGTCTTGAGCTGCTGTTTACCTCTTCATTGGAGCTGAACTCGGCATACTTTTCCTCCCCTTCATCTTCTCATGCTGTCCTGGGACACTTGGATCAGCCTCCACCCAGGACCTCGCAGGGAGGTTCTGCTCAGGGAGCTGCGACTAGCCACCCCTTCACTCTCCTAGTTTGGAACATCCCGTGCCGACAGGATACAGCATGTACTCATTTCCTAATCAATCTGCAATGGTTCTGCTGCTTTCATTGACCTGCCCTTTCACAAGGAGCCTCTTTAGGCTGGGGGCCCACGAAGGGTGGAGACAGGTGTGGGGCAGCATGGTGAGAGATGCTATCAATAATCTCCCTCCCTCTTTTCCTCCGCCACCCCTTGCTGCCACACCCCAAGCCATTTGTTGTTGTTTTTAAATAATTATTTCATCACTGCAACCAGCTTCTTCTCTTCTATCTGGAGATAGGCTGTATATGTGCAAGCAGAGATATGGCTCTCCCTTTTTTTATATAAATAGTAGCATTCTGCCCACACTGCTCTGAATAATTTTGCCTTTTTTGCTTTCTTTCTTCTTCTTCTTCTTTTTTTTTTTGCTTAACAGTATATCTTGGAGATTATTTCACACCAGAAGTAGAAGAAACTGTGTCCCAGTCCCAAGGACAATGTTCCAGTGAGACCCGAGGAGAAGACCGGATTAGAGCATTTTCTCTACACTCTTCCTTCAGGACACCACAAGCATTGTTGTTGCTGTTCAGACACTCAGTTGCGTCCGACTCTTTGCGACCCCATGGACTGTAGCATGCCAGGCTCCTCTGTCCTTCACTATGTCCTAGACTTTGTTCAAATTCATGTCCCTTGCGTCAGTGATGCCATCCAGCCATCTCATCCTCAGCTACCTGCTTCTCCTCCTGCCTTCAACCTTTCCCAGCATCAGGGTCTTTTCCAATGAGTCTGCTCTTTGCATCAGGTAGTCAAATTATTGCAGCTTCAGCATCAGTCCTTCCAATGAATATTCAGGGTTGTTTTCCTTTGACTGCAAGTATCAGTGTGACTATTTATTTAACCATCTTTCTCCCTGACTAGGCTGGAGCCTTCATGAGGGGAGTGTGTCTGCTGCAGCACCCAGAACTTGGCAGGTGCTCAGTATCCAATGCACAATGAGAAGGCATGATGCTCCTTTACGGCTCTTCCATGCCTCCCACTTCTTTTCTCCACATTGGTGTCCCCAGCTCGGATTGGACCGAGGTGATAGCTACCTCCCAACTATTCTAGACAAAGCCCCATCTTTAAAGAGTCCAGATCTCTCATGGCATGGTTCAGTTTCCTTCACGTGGCCTACAGTGCCCTACAGGATCTAACCCGCCTACTGCTCCAGCCCCCTCATTCACACACTGTCTCCCTCCCTGTGTTCCAGTCCCACCTTCTGTGCTTCCTCTCCCTGCCCACCCCAGCCTCAGGGCCTCTGCACACACTGTTTTCTCTGCAGAGAATGTTCTTCCCAACACTCCCTCCGCCCCGCCATCCTGCTCCCCTTCCCCACCTCCAACTCAGGCCTTTACCCCATTCGAGTCTATTCTTTCTTCTGCCGTCAACGTGACCATCATTCCAGAGAAGTCCCTGACACCTGGACTAGGTTTGGTCCCTCAAATACTCACACGCCTTCTCTGGAGGCTTCATCACAAATTGCATTTTGTTTAATGTCTGTTTTCCTTGCTAGACTCTAGGCAGAGATCACCAATAACAATCCTGTGCACTGCCACATCTCAGTGCCAAATAGATGGTGTGTGCTCAATAAATATTTAAGAAATGAATGGTCAATGAACATCATATTGTCTCCAACTCCAAATTGCCAATGGCTCCTCATAGCTTTGAGGGTAATTTAGCATCCATGGCCCACCATGATCCAGCTCTCATCAACCTCCTGTCTTAGGCCTAAACCCTTAGCTCCAGCCAGAACAAAAAGCTTGTGGTTCCCTAGATGCATCATGTTGTTTTAGAACTCGATGCCTCTCCCAGACTATTCCTTCTGCTGCCTATGCTGTTCTTTTTATGAATTCCCAGCCTGTTCTCCAAACAAATTAGGGAGTCAGCCCTCCTGCATCCCATCCTGATTTGGGGGTCTTTCATCGGTGTTCCCATGGCAATCTTTCAGGGCTCCTTACAGCTGCTTTACCCTCTTCATTGCAATTTCTTGCCTTTTCTGGCTCCATCTTCTCATTTTCTCCCCTTGGTCCTCTTCCTTTGCCCAGCCCTCAAATGCTGGTGTTTCCTAGGGTTGGGATTTCAATTTTCTTCTTTGCTTCTTCTGTACAAATTGCACAGGTGAGACCCTCCTGACCCAGGATTCCAACCACCACCTGTGTGCTTATGACTCTCCAGCTCACTTCTCTATCCTGGCTTTTCCTTCTGAACTCCAGACCCATTATTCCAAGTGCCCAGGGACTTTCCAACTTGGGTGACCCATAGGCCTTATTGTATATCATAATGGTGTAAAGAACTAAAATCAGGACTTCTCTGGAGATCCGGTGGCTAAGACTGTGCACTCCCAATGCAAGGGGCCCAAGGGTTGATCTCTAGTTAGGGAACGAGATTCCACATGCTGCAACTATGACTCAGCACAGCCAGATGAAAAAAACAAAAGGAACTGAAATCATTTTTTCCTACTCCTAAGCCAGCTCCTTCCCTGTGTATAATTGTTCCATCATCGGCACCAACTTCTACCCAGTCAGTCCGGCCTGAATGCAGAGAGGCATCCCAGAGTATATACTCTCTTCCCTTTATGGTTTGCCCTGCCCCCACCCAGTTTTCAAGTTATTAACCAAGACCTAATAATCCTACCTTCTAATTACCGCCTGAATCTCTCCCCTCCCCCTCATTCTTACCAAATGGCTTTGCTTCGGCCCTCATCACATCTTTACTGGATAACTGCAGTCACATCTAACTCATCTCTGAAACCAAACCTGGTGCCTCTCAAGCCACCCTCTATGACTGCAGCCAGAGTGATGGTTCTAAAAAGCCAATGTGATCATGCCAGTGCCCTGCTTCAAATCCATCAGCAATTCCCCAAGCCCTCACCTCCCTTAGCCTTGCCCACAATCCCTTCCATCTGGCCCTTGCTGATCTATGCAGTCTTATCTGTCAACAGTCCTCCACATGGACCCACCTGCTGTTCTGTGCACGCGCCCTCTTCACCCTGCTTCACACCACTGCACCATGGCTCTCCTACTTTCTCCTCCGGGAACTCTACCCACTACACACTTATTTGCCTCTTCACTCCTTCTTGTCGTTTTAGACTCAGCTCAGGTATTAATTATCTTCCCGGGGAAGCTTTCCCTAACCACCACCTCCCAAGGCTTTGTTAGCTGCTGCTCCTAAATTCTCTGAGAGAAACCATCGTGTTGTCTGTCATTTGCTTATCTGTCTGTCTCCTCTGCTAGGCAGTGAGGTCCTCTGGGACAAGGGACAAATATTATTTATTTGTGTATCCCCAGCACTTGGTACAAAGAACAATACATAGTAGATGGTTGATCAATGTTTGGTGAAAGAATAAACAATAGTATGCCTTTATGAAATATGCCAGGATGAGGCCAGATTTCAGCCACCCTTGAGTGCTAGAAACATGGGGACAACACCATTATCCCCACCTCCCTTAATCTTCAACCTTTATCAATCCCAGGGATGGAGAAGATATTTTCTATCCTCCAGGCCTCCCAGTCTGCCTGAACTTCAAATTACTCCCAGCCCTGACTTCTCCCCTTGCACTCTAGATTCCTAGATATAACCATCTACTTGACACTTTCTTTTGGATGCCTAGGATGTTAAGTCCACCTTAATATAACCAGCTCTAAATTCTCTGCTCCCCCCTCACCCTTCAAACCTGTTCCTCTACAGTCTTTATGAACTCAGAAAATGGCAACACCTTCCAGTCTGTTACCAAGGTCAGAACCGTTGAGGTCATCTTGGCCTCATTTTTTGTACTTCCTGTCTGAGCTAACAGCACACATTGTTGGCTTCATGGTGGAAACCCATTTAGAGTCCAGCCACATCTCCCCCCACCATGCCCTCCACCCTAGCCCAAGCTTCCACCCCTCGAAGCCTGACTGTTATAACTCTCTCAGGTGGTATCCTGCTTCCACACAGATTAATCTCCAAATGGCAGCCAGTGGCAGCTCTCTGCTGCTGCTGCTGCTGCTAAGTCACCTCAGTCGTGTCTGACTCTGTGCGACCCCATAGACGGCAGCCCACCAGGCTCCCCCGTCCCTGGGATTCTCCAGGCAAGAGCACTGCAGTGGGTTGCCATTGCCTTCTCCATGGCAGCTTTCTAGTGGTATCTTATTTCACTTAAGATGAAGGCCAGGGTCCTCTGATGGCCTCTGAGGCTTTTCCTTGGTGAGTGCCTTCATCTCCCACTCCTCACCTCCTTCCCTGCTCTGCTCTGGCGACACTGGCTTCCGTGCTGTTCCCCAAACATGCCAGGCCTTCTCATTTTCTGGTCCTGCACCTGGAACAACTCTTTCCTCCAGATATTTATATTTCATTCCCTTTCAATATTCAGATCCCTGATAAAATCTCACTTTATCAGAGAGGCCTGCTCTCACCCCTCTACTGAAACACCAGCTCCTTACGATCACATTCTATCTCCTTATTCTTCTTTACTCTACTTTATAGTATATATGTTTGATATATAGTATCTCTTCTCTTATTTATTTGCTCCATGCCCCCCCACCCCCATCTTCCTCAGGATGGGGAAGATTCTTGGCCCTCCAGGCTTCATCTCCCCCAGCGCTTGGCAGGCAGTTTGGCTCCTGGCCACTCACCAGCCGGGAACTGTACATGGGCGATTTGATGGGTGTGGCCACAGGGCAGTTGATTCGCTTCTCCTTTTGTCGGCGGTTGCAGAACCAGACCCTCACCACCTCCTTCTCCATGGACAACTGCTCTGCAATCATGGAGATCTCCTCAGAGCTGGGTTTGGGGTTCTACAGAAACCAAAGGGACAGAGTCATCAGGAGGAGAAGGGAACAAGGCCAAGAATCGAAGGTGGGGGAGAGATGTTCCAGGAAGCAGGATAGAACAATAGATGGAGCAAAAGCTTTAGAATCAGACCTAAGATGGAATAGTGGTTTTAGCCCTTACTGTGTGGCCTCAGGAAACTTTCCGAACCTCTCTGAGCCTCAGTCTTTCCCTCTATGAAAGGAGAGTAATGATGACCACTGTATAGGATTATTGTGGAGACTGAAGGAGGAAATGTGTGTCACCTGCCAAGTGCAGGGCCAGACACAGGGTGGAGGCTCTCCTCTCACTTCCTCTCCAGGAGAAGTTCTGAATAAAGAAGCTGATGATGTTGGTGGGTCAGGCTGAACCCCCAGAACCCATGTTTCCCTCTTTCCTCATAATCTGAGGAAAACTTCTCTCAGCTGGTTTCTTCCTGCCTACCTCAGAATAGGAAATGATAGTTAAAACATGTGGACCCATCAAGACTATAGCAGAGATAAGAATGTGTGTATGTGTGTGTGTGTGTTAGTCGATAAGCTGTGTCTGACTCTTTGCGGCTCCATGGACTGTAGCCTGCCAGGCTCTTCTGTCCATGGAATTTCCCAGGCAAGAGTACTGCAGTGGGTTACCATTCCCTTCTCCATGGGATTTTCCCAACCCGGGGACTGAACCTGCATCTCTATGTCTCCTGCACTGGCAGGTGGATTCTTTCCCACTGAGCCATCAGGGAAGCCCACACATTTGTATACACACTCAAATATATATATATATATATATATATATATATATATATCCATCGCTCCTTTGTTTTGACCACTTCCACCCCCAACTCAGTCTTTGATCTTAGCCCCCTTTCTCTCCTTTCTACAGCCTCCCTTACTCTTGCTGCTCTGAGAAACTT
>SJYQ01035191.1:0-64611 GCA_006410935.1 Redunca redunca
GAAATGGCAACCCACTCCAGTGTTCTTGCCTGGAGAATCCCAGGGACGGCGGAGCCTGGTGGGGTGGCGTCTGTGGGGTTGCACAGAGTCGGACACGACTGAAGCGACTTAGCAGCAGCAGCAGCAGCTCCATGTTAACTGTGCTAAGCCCCTGGGGATACAGTTGGATACTGTCCTTACCCTTGGGGACCTCGGTCTTGGATGGTAAACACACCCAAGAGAAGAAGTGGGGTCACTTCAATATAGCCCACCTCAGGTAACGTCTGAGCTAGTCTCTGAAATGATGGGAGATTCGAGGGGGTAGCCCGACCTGAGGATGAGCAGACAAAGGCAGTCCTGCAGAGGGGCGACATGGGGAGAGGCAGGAATGGGGCACTTAGGGGGCATTAGTGAGTTCTTTATAGCTTTGGGGCTTCCCAGGTGCCGCTAGTGGTAAAGAACTCGCCCTGCCAACACATAAGACTTAAGAGATGAGGGTTCTATCCCTGGGTTGGGAAGATCCCCTGGAGGATGAAATGGCAACCCACTCCAGTGTTCTTGCCTGGAGAATCTCATGGATAGAGAAGCCTGGTGGGCTAGAGTCCATGGGGTTGCACAGAGTCAGACAGGACTGATGTGACTTCAGGCAGGCACAGGCTCAGAGTCAGCTTGGGGAGACCGGCAGCAGGAAGGGACAGAAGTGATAACTAGAGATGAGACAAGACATATTACATTGGAGGCCAGAGTATGAAGGGACCTGAACGACACCTTAAGAACACTGTAACAAATAACCCAATTAACGAAAAAAAGGATCTGGATTCCCTGGTGGTCGTGTGGTTAAGACTCGGTTCTTTTATTGCCACAGCCTGGGTTCAATTCCTGGTCAGGGAACTAACATCTTACTCTTGGGCCACAGCTAGAAAGCCTGCACACCACAGCTGGAAAGTCCATGCACCGCAACAAAGATAATAAATATATTTTTAAAATGAGGAAGGATCTGAATGGACATTGCTCTAAGGAGGACAACACAAACAGGCACATGAAAAGATGCTCAAGGTTATGAGCCATTAGGAAACTGCAAACAAAACCACAATGAGATACCAGTTCACACTCACTGCTGCTGCTGCTGCTGCTAAGTCACTTCAGTCATGTCCGACTGTGCCACCCCACAGACGCCAGCGCACCAGGCTCCCCCGTCCCTGGGATTCTCCAGGCAAGAACCCTGGAGAGGGTTGCCATTTCCTTCTCCAATGCACGAAAGTGAAACGTTAAAGTCAAGTCGCTCAGTCGTGTCCAACTCCTAGCGACCCCATGGCCTGCAGCCTACCAGGCTCCTCCGTCCATGGGATTTTCCAGGCAAGAGCACTGGAGTGGGGTGCCACTGCCTTCTCCGTCACACTCACTAGAATGGCTATAATCAAAAGACCGACAAGATAACAAAGAAACTGGACCCTCATACATCGGTGTGTTGACATATTATTTAATTATATCGGGAACAGGCAAATCTATAAGGACAGAAAAATGGACTAGCAGTTACTCGGACCCAGAGAGCTGGAGAGAGAGGCTGCTAACAGGTATGGGGGTTCTTTGCCATGAAACAAAAATGTCCTAAAATGGACTGTGCTGATGGTTGTACATTTCTGTGAATATACTAAAAACCAAAAACATGTATACTTTAAGTGGGTCACCTGCATGATGTGTGGGTGATATCTCATGAAACCTTTTTTTTCTTTTTCAAGAAAAAAAGAACTTCGTAGGAGTTCTGGAGGCTGCAGGGAACCATCAGAGGCTTTGGAGCACAGCTAGTGTCACACAGTTTGAACTGTGATTTAGAAAAAGTAACTGGGCAGTAACGACCATGAGAAAGACACTCTAGAAATAAAATCAATGGAAACCATGGTGACCAAGGTGAGAAAGGAGTCCAAACGTTGGCAGCACTCACATCTCTGAGATCATCTGAATGGAATGCGTGAAGGTGAAGTCAAATGTCTGGAACACTGAGGAAGACTAATCTGAACAACAGCTCTGAGAATGGACAGAGCTTAGAGGAAGCCCAAGGTGGAGAGGCGTCGAAGACGGAAATAGCAGAAATAGTGGGATGCCTGCGTATCACAAAGCGGTGACTCAGGACGAGAACTCTGGAAACCTCGCAGCCCAGCGAGGCTGGACAAGTGGGCAAAAGAGACCAAAACACCAGGGTCAGCACAGATGCGAGGTTCATTAACTTCCTCCAAGGAGGCATTTAACCTACACATGAGCATCGTCGGGAACTAGGGACTTTTGCATGCATGCTAAGTCGACTCAGTCATGTCCAACTCTGCGACCCCATGGACTGTAGCCCGCCAGGCTCCTCTGTCCATGGGATTCTCCAGGCAAGAACACAGGAGTGAGTTGCCATTTCCTCCTCCAGGGGAATCTTCCTGACTCAGGGATCGAGCATCAAGAACTGGAGACTTGGACTCACCCCAAATCCACTCCTAACACCTATCACCCCTCCTTTCATTTTTCTTTTCACCCCAGCTTTACATTCAGAGGAAAATAAACCCAAATCCAATGAGGTTGCTTTTCCTCTGGCTGCAAAGGGCAGATGAAATCTAAAGGAGCCTCTATGCACTGTTGCTCCTTTAAAATGCTTCAAAGAGATCACCTTGGGTTGAGTTAGAAGTTGCTGCCAACTAATAACCATGAAGATGAAACTATACACTGAATTAAATGACATCAGGCAGGTTCTCCTGGGCTCAGTGTATTTTCAAGTCTTCTCTGCTCCTTTGCTAGGAACACAGGCAAATACCAGTTAATTGAATTTTATGGTCCAGTTGAATTGGACATGTTTGTGTAGACATGGTTATTTTGATTCAAAATCCTCAAGACAAATAATCTGAAGACTAGTTCCTCAAAGGGACTATTGTAATACAACAGAAAAGCTAAGGGGGATTTAAAAGTCACTTAGCAAGACAATTTATCAAAAAAAAAAAAAGGAAAAGGGGAAATTAAATATTAAAAAAAACTCAATCCAAATAATAAAAGTGATATAGAATAAGTTTATTTCTCCTCTTGTTGAGTTCACAGGTTTTAATATTCAACTTGGCAATTCTACTTTTATTAGCTATACCAAATCAAAGTATAAATTTATATATGAAAATTTTAACTGCTTGGGATGTATAATATATTTAAAGAACTTAAGTGTCCCAATACTAGGAAAATAGTTTATTTAACTCTTCACTGGACTATCTTGCAAAAGAACATGTTTGAAGCAGTTAATGACATGGAGAAATGCTTATGTTGATATAGAAAGCCATGCACCTCTTTGTTCAGTATAGAAACTATATATTCAATACAATCTTGATTTTGCTTTCTAAAATATGTTCACATAAGTGAGGCTGAGCGAAAAAAGAGCCCAAACAGAAAACTATCAAAAACCAACCATAGTGGAATTATGGGCAATTTCTGTCCTGATATTTTCCTACACTTTACAAATCTTCTACAACAAGCTCTGTTACTCACACGGTTATACAGCAAGCACACCTGATAACCAGCTGTGGTTGGTGCCCAGAGGGGACCCGCGCTGCCAGACCTTGAACCTTCCAGCGATACCTCCGATTCCATTAAAAATGCAAGGCTGGCTTGGGGCTCCCCTGGTGGTCAAAAGAATTTGCCTGCTGAATCAAGGGACATGGGTTTGATCCCTGGTCCAGGAAGATTCCACATGCCATGCAGCCGCTAAGCCCATGCGTCTCAACTGCTGAGCCCCATAGAGTAGCAGCTACTGAAGCCTGTCTGCCTAGAGCCTGTGTTTCGCAACAAGAAAAGCTACTGCAACTAGAGAGTGGTCCCCACTGGCCACAACTAGAGAAAGTCCTCTCGCAGCAACAAAGACAGCGCAGCCCCAAGATAAAATAAAGTATAAAAATGCAAGGCAGTCTAAATCATGATCTTAAACTCCCAATCATGGAATATATAAACTAGTAAGCTGAAAGCAGATTCACGTCCAAGTATAATCTTCTAAAAATTAGCAAATAAAATAAATAAAAATTAGCAAATAAGCAAAAAGGTGTTTTACTACCAAATCTGGTCAAGTGTTGGCACAGGAATCAAAGTCTTTCCTGAGTGCCTTGTGTTCAAATCCTTTATTCTTCGTAAGACTCTGAACACTCGTATTTGGTTTGGTCTAAAGAAGATTGCAAAGTCTTAAAAACGAGTTGTAGTTCTGGTTCTTCTGATAGCAGTGTGGCCAGGAGTAAGGAATTCTTCTAACTCTCTGGGCTTCAACTGATGGGAGAATAAAGATACCACTAATGCTAATGTTATCTTAAGCACTACCAAGTGTATTTGAGAAACATAATAAATGTTAGCTATTACGCCTAAACTATCCACTTCCCAATGGGGTAAAAATTGGTTCATGGTTGACCTTATTCTTTTACATATGAAGCACAGATTTTAAACACACACACACACACACACACACACACACGGCTTCCCTGATGCCTCAGTAGGTAAAGAATCTGCCTACAATGCAGGAGACCCAGAGGATGAGGGTTCAGTCCCTGGGTCGGGAAGATCCCCTGGAGGATGAAATGGCAACCCACTCCAGTATTCTTGCCTGCAAAATTCCATGGACAGAGAAGCCTGGTGGGCTCCAGTCCATGGGTTTGCATGGCTGAGACTGAGCACAGCACAATATATAGAGACAGACAGAGGCATCCATATTATCTAAACTGGTGCACAGTATATCTCTGCTATAAAAATGTTGGGGTGGATGATGAGTTACAGAAAAAAGACTTAGCTGGGCAAGGCATTGGTGAAAAGGTTGAGAAATACTGCTTTAAATATACTTAAGTCTCATTTTAAAAGAATCCTTTGGAAAAATATGTCTGTACAAAGCAAGAGTGCCCTTTTATCATCAATTTCTCAGAAATGCCTCCTGACAAGAGAAGCATCATCTTGCACTAACAGTAATTAACCTGAGGTTCCTCTGGATCTTTCAGAAGAGAAAGAGACAATCTTTCATTTGCCTGGAAAGTCCTACTCAAAAGGAGTGGGAGGGAGAGGCTAGCTGAAGGTTCGCACTGAAAAGAGAAAACTAACAGTAATGACCTACCCAAGACTTACTGGCTGACTGCAGCTGCTCATCTGAAACTCATGTGCGCCCACCAGCAAGCCACACACAAGACTTTAAATTTCCTTCTTCTGTCACGTTTCCTTCTTCTTCCCTTCCTTCCTTTCTCTCTCCCTCACTTCCTTTTTTTTTTTTGGTCTTTCTTTCTTGTTGACTGCACCGTGTGGCTTGCAGGATCTTAGCTGCCCAACTAGGGATCAACCCTCATCCTTGGCAGTGAAAGTGCTAAGTCCGAACCACTGGACCACCAGGGAACTCCCAACTTTAAATTTTCTAGTAATCACATTAAAACGAATAATACTAAACAGTTGAGGTTCATATTTAATATATTTTATCTAACCCTGTATCTGTATTTTATCTAGTCCAGTCATGACAATATGTGCTAAAAATGAAAAAATATTAGGAAAATATTTTACATTCCTTTTTGGACTGAGTATTTCACATGAAGAACCCATCTCAAATAGGATCAGCCACATTCCAAGTGCTCAACAGCTTCATATGGCCAAAGCACAACTTCTAAAACTGTAAAAATAACTGAACGTCTCCATGGACTGAATTGTCTCCTAAGGACAATTCCTGCTTCTTTCAGGACAGTTCCACCCAGCTTCCATCTCCTTGCCTCCTGAACAGAAACCACCAAGCTGTCCACTCTCAGAACTGCCCTCACTTCTTCAGCATTCAGTCTAGTGATGACTCCTTTGTTTCCTCAGAATCACCCGCATAAGCACAAACCCTATAATAAAGGCCTCCCACCTCCCTGTTACTGAGTCACCCACGCCAGAATCCTCCCTTAGTATAACAGGCTAAAGAAACCTAACTTGGTTTGACCACACGAGTTCCTGGTGGCCTCTAAGTGTCAAGGAATTAAATTCCCATTGATAGATTTAATTGGTACAACTGTCTCTTTCACAATTTCTTAATTTGAGTTAATATATTGAAATATGGGGGCTTCCCTGGTGGCTCAGAGGTTTAAGTGTCTGCCTGTAGTGTGGGAGACCTGGGTTCGATCCCTGGGTTGGGAAGATCCCTTGGAGAAGGAAATGGCGACCCACTCCAGTATTCTTGCTTGGAGAATTCCAGGGACAGAGGAGCCTGGCAGGCTACATGGGGGTCTCAAAGACTTGGTCACGACTGAGCGATTTTCACTTTCACGTTTCATATATATATATATATATTTCCTTTTAAACACTTTATTATTATATGTGATTACAGTGAAAGTTGGTGGGAAAATAATAGATTTCAACATGTTTGTTTGCTTAAATGTTTAAAGTCACTCAGTCGTGTCCAACTCTTTGAGACCCCATAGACTGTAGCCCACCAGGCTCCTCCAACCATGGGATTCCAGAATACTGGAGTGAGTAGCCTTTCCCTTCTCCAGGGGTCTTCCCAACCCAGGGATCAAACCCAAGTCTCTCGCACTACAGGAGTATTCTTTACTACCAGGGAAGCCCATATATATATATATATATATATATATATATATATATAGTTATAGTCATATAACTACCAGGCTTCCCTGGTAGTCTGAAACTATATAAGTTTCATATATATATATAAAACTTAAAAGGTCGACTAGGGACTTCCCTGGTGGAGCGGTGCTTAAGAATGTACCTGCCAATGCAGGAGACATGGGTTCAATCTCTGGTCCAAGAAGAACCCACATGCGGCAAGGCAAGGAAGCCTGTAGGCCCCAACTACTGAGCCCATGTTCTAGAGTCCCCGCCCTGCAACAAGAGGACTCACTGCAGTGAGAAGCCTACACACCAAACTGGAGAAAGTGCATGGGAAGCAACAAGGACGCAGTGCAGCCAAAAAAAAAAAGAGGTCAACTAGACTATTTAGACTGGCTTCAAAAATACTTGCAAAGCAAAAATTTACACTTGCAGTAGGAATAAATTTACTTAACCTGTATTCACATGAATTACAATTTACTTGTAAAGACAAGTTTTCTACAAATCTAGAGTGTGACAGAATCCACTCCCTAGATGAAGAATAAAATCCAGATGACAGAATTTACTTCTGATCCTTCCAGAAAACAAAGTCCTGCTCACCAAAATTTATTGCATAAATTCCAAGGTCATGGGAATTCCCTGGCAGTCCAGCGGTGAGGACGCCACACTTTCACTGCAGACAGCCTAGGTTCTGTCTCCCTGGTTGAGAAACTTAAGATCCCACCCGCTGAACAGCTCGGCCACAAAAAAAAAAAAAAAAAAGAATGGAATGTTTAGAACACAAATCAGTTCTTAGAAATTAAAAATATGGTAACAAGATGAAATCTAGGGACTTCTCTGATGGTCCAGTGGCTAAGACTCTTCGCTCCCAATGCAGGGAGCCGAAGTTCCATCCCTGGTAAGGTAACTAGATCCCACAGGCCACAAATAAAGATTCTGCATGCCACGCTGAGTGAAGGCAGTCGGGCAGACAAGGAGAAATGTCATATGACATCCCTTATATGTGGAATCCAAAATGATACAAATGAACTTACTTAAAAAACAAAAGGAGACTCACAGAGAAGGAACTTATGGTGGCTGGCAGGGGTGGGCAGGCAAAGTGGGAGAGGGTAAAGGAGGGACGGTTAGGGAGTTTGGGGGAAAAATACTCGCAGTGGAAAGAACATTATCAAGTTTAATTTAAAGAAATCATTTTGTGCTAAGCAAATAATTCCTCTTGCTATCTTCCTACATCATTCAAATGTACTTCTGTAAATTATACTCTTCCTGAAACTATTAAATAATCTACTAATCCTGAGGGGAGGGGGCGGGGGAAGATCCCTCATGCCACAGCTAAGACCCACACAGCTAAACAAATAAAAGCATTAAAAAAAAAAAAATGAAATCTAATCTTGAAGACATTTTCCAAGAATAAAGAGGTGCAACTACATGGGGGGAAAATGCTTTCCTTAGAACCATTCTAGAAGTTCTAAAATGGAAAGAATAGTAATCCCCCAAAAAGACCAAAGAAAAAGAGGGGAAGGGAAGACAGAGCTTCCTAGGAATGAAGTTTCTAGACTGAAGAGGTCACAGGAACCCAGCATGTTAAGCCAATGGATTCACATGAAGATGCATCACTCTAAAATCTTCACAAGACGGAGGACGAAAAGGACTCTGTGAGCCAATGAGCTACCCAGGGGATTAAGATCAGAACAGTATCAGGTGCCAATGGTAATACATTTATCAACATGACTATGATAGAATCTTAGTGTGCCAGAACACAGAACAGAAATTAACACAACTGGGGGACACTCAGGGCCAAGGCTTGATGCGCTTGAGGAAATCGTTGGATTTCTGTACACTGAGCTTACAAAGGGAGGCCACGAAGCTTTTTGATGGAGATTACTGTTTTACATCATCCACTTCCACTTTTTTTTTTTTTAAAGCTATGTTTTATTTATTTATTTGGCTGTACCAGATCTTAGCTGTGGCATGCAGGATATTCCATCTTCCTTGAGGTACTCGAATCTTTTTTTTTTTTTTTAGTTGTGGTATGGGAACTCTTGTGCTCGCTTCGGCAGCACATATAACACACAAATTCATGAAGCATTCCACATTTTGGGGGGCTTCCCTGGTGGCTCAGCTGGTAAAGAATCCACCTGCAATGCAGGAGATCTGGGTTCGATCCCTGGGTTGCGAAGAGCCCCTGGAGAAGGGAATGGCTACCCACTCCAGTATTCTCACCTGGAGAATTTCATGGAGTGTATAGTCCACGGGGTCACAAAGAGCTGGACACAACTGAGCGACTTTCACTTTTTCTTTCACGGGAACTCTTAACCTTGGCATGTGGGATCTAGTTCCCTGACCGGGGATCGAACCCAGGCCCCTGCATTGGGAGCATGGAGTCTTAGCCACTGGACGGTCTGCCAGGGAAGTCCCGACAACCACTTTTTTACAACTGACAATGCCTGGGATGTGGGGGGTGGGGGTGGTGTGGGGGAATTCTTCCACTTTGTTTACAACTAATAGGTTAAAGCATCTGCCTCCAATGTGGGAAACCCAGGTTTGATCCCTCGGTTGGGAAGATCCCCTGGAGAAGGAAATGGCAAACCACTCCAGTATTCTTACCTGGAGAATCCCATGGACAGAGGAGCTTGGTAGGTTATAGTCCACGGGGTCACAAAGAGTCGGACACGACTGAGTGACTTCACTTTCACTTTCAATAATCACTTGGGGCTCCCCAGGTGGCTCAGTGGTAAAGAATCTGCTTGCCAATACAGGAGATGCTGGTTTGATCCCTGAGTCAGAACAATCCCCTGGAGAAGGAAGTGGCAACCCACTCCAGTATTCTTGCCTGGGAAACCCCATGGACAGAGGAACCTGGCGAGCTACAGTCTACCGGGTCACAAAGAGTTGGACATAACTTAGCAACTAAGTAACAGGAACACTGACTTGAAAGGTGGGATTTCTCCTATTCGTATCTCTAACTGCTCCATCATGTAAGGCTGTCTGCTTACCATCACGTTGAGCGGAGTATCAAAAAGGATGATTCACAATTTGTCACGTGCCATTTGTCATTTTTCTTTCATTGATATGGTGTACATTCTATCTGACGGTAGTTCCTCTAGCCACATCCTTGATAGGGGAACTCCTTTCTATGCTTCTGTATCAATTTACTTTTCTACACCAATCAATTTTTTCAGTACTTAATCCTTGGTTTAAAGCAAACTAAGTTGTTCTCATGTTTGTAAAGAGTCTGAGAAATAAACTATTCTTTAAAAGTGGGAATATTGAAAGTAAAACCCAGTTATGGTTGGCAAGCTTCCATCAAGGACACCCATATCTGAAATATATACATCAGCCCTGGCATTTTTCTTTGAATGTGAGGCAGCTTGTTTTCTCTGGGGATGTTCTGCCTACAGGAGAAAAGATGAAAGACACGATAAACGTGTCTTAGAGGGCCACGATGTGGGAAAGGGAGGTGAGTTTGTGCTTTGTATTTCCAGAAGGCAGCACTAGGAGCCGGCGGCAGTTGGAGGGGGTATATTTTCACTCCAGTGGAATAACGGGTTTCCTTTTATGGAGTAACTCCCCAAACCTTCAGAGTTTAAGCAGAAGAGCCTCCTATGTGGGAGCAGGAGCCTGGCATAGACAGCCTCGAAGTTCCTTCCCCACGAGGCTTCTGGGTCCCCAATCCGGCTTTCCAGCTGTCAATCATGAAGGCAGGTGCCATGGGCTCAATTGCATACTCTCCAGATTCATACGTTGGAGCCCTAACTTTTGACACATGAAAATGTAGCTTTATTTGGAGAGAAACCTTTCACAAAGATGACTAAGTTAAAATGAGAGTGGACCCGAATGCAATCTGACTGGTGCCTTATGAGAGGCCATTAGGACACACAGAGACACCCGAGACGGGCAAGGCCACGGGGACAGAGCGAGAAGGTGGCATCAACAAGCCAAGGTCGAAACTAAACCTGACAGCACCTTGGTCTTGACTTCCCAGCCTCCGGGACTGTGAGAAAATAAATGTCTGATATTTAAACCAGCCATTCTGTGATATATTATTTTGGCCGCCCCAGCAAACTAACACAGCAGGATAACTGCCTCATGCTTTGGTGTCAGATGAAACAGGTCCATGTTAAGACACATTAAAGCAACCGGTTCATTCAACTAATTCAATCTAGCAGATATCAGTTTTCACCAAAAGTAACTAACGCATGCATTGTTAACTGGGGGGGGTGGGGGGGCTGCCTGATATCACACTGTGAAAGTGAAAGTCAGTCACCAGTCGTGTCTGACCCTTTGCAACCCCATGGACTGTAGCCCATCAGGCTCCTCTGTCCATGCGATTCTCCAGGCAAGAATGCTGGACTGGGTTGTCATTTGCTTCTCCAGGTATCACATTGAACCTGCTCGTTAATTATAAAAGCGGTTAACAAACATTCAAAGTATGGAGCTTAAGAACAAGGCTCAAGTGATAGGCTAAAAAGCTGTAGAACTTAAGCTCTTCCAGAGATACATACAAATATAGATCAGAGGATGTACATTCTCAAAGCACCCTTTCATATAATATAGGGACATTATGCTTGGGACATACAGTGCCAGAACCACCTGGGGGATGCTTTATCAGGTGAAACTGGGGGTGTTTCAAGAATGTCTTTGAGAAAACATCTAAAGGATTTTTATTCAATAAATGCTAAATTTAATGTTTCCATTCACGGCTTCATCACCGTTAGAAAAACCATTTATTGCCATGGTCCCGCCTTGGCAGGTTATGTAGACAAGTCCATAGGCCATCTTACCTAGGCTCCTCCTCAACTGTGCCAGAGCATCCATCCTATTCATGCGTGTACAGAGCATTCACCCTATTCACGGGTGCCCTAGAAAACTACAGCCATCTGTAGGTAAATCTTAGCAGTAACTTAAGATTGACTGACAAGTCTCTGGGGGCCTTTATCAACATCTTTCACTCACCTTACTGGGCCAGAACCAGCTGTTATTACATGATTCCCATCTTACTTTGTGGCCACACTTAGGAAGCTCTTATCTTTCTTTCATACCTAAATAATTACATACGGAGACGTTCTTGAATGTTTTCCCAGCTGAACGTTTTGTTCATTAAAGTAAAACTTCAGGGACTTCTCTGGTGGTCCAGTGGTTTAGACCCCTCGCTTCCAACGCAGGGGTCACAGGTTTGATCCCTGGTCAAAGAACTAAGATTCCACATGCTGCATTTTGTTGTTCAGTCACACATGTCCTCCTCTCCCCCAAAACCTACCAAACACTAAAATAAAAAAGCAAAACTTCAAATCTAGAAAATGGCTTTTGAGATCAGACTAAAAAGAAGAGCATAAAAGTGTTTTTATAAAAAGGCATAATAAAATTGCCAAGTAGATTCCTACCTGCCCAAAGTCACCTGTGTATCTTCAATGACTCATCCATCATTTGGTTGTTCTAATGCCTATATTTCCAGCACTACTGACGTGACTCAGTCATAGAATTTCAGAGATGGATGAGGATGTTCATTTTCCAGATGGAAACTGATGCTCAATGAGATAAAGGGATATATTCAACTCAAGGTCATAGAAAAAGAGAAAGGCAGCCTGGTCCGGGTTTTACTCTCCTGCAATGAACTGATTATAAAGGGAGGATGGACAGAAGTCTTACTCCTTCTTTCTCCCCCTCACACCAAATTTTTCAAGTTACAATGAAAGCCAAGCTTCATCGCACTGGCAGACTTAAATATACTTCAGAGAGGGAAAAAAAAAATCTCTATATAGCTTGGTTATTAGTTACTGAAAAATAAATCTGGGTTTCTTTAAAGATGAAAGCAAGAGAGTATTTGTACCAGAAATTTGTCAATGACATAAGTAATTTCAGAGAGGCACGCTAAAAATATTGCTGCAGAGCAGAGGGCTGAATTAAAACCAGTTCTCAGCAACTGCAGACTGTAGGATTTTTGCCTGAGTTCAAGGCCTATTTTGTGAGTGTTTCAAAACATTACAAAACAGGATACAGCTTGAGAAAATGTCATGCAATAATACTGTATTTGAAATACCAGAGTGTTGGAAGGGAGACCCCTCTTTGTCTACCCAGCCCTCATATGTGATAGCATCGCTGGGAGTTATCATTTAATTGCAGGCAGGTCAGGGTCTGATTCCATGTCTCCAGGCAACAACACCTGGATAACCAATGGTGGGCACCTTCAGGGCCCAGCATTGAAAAGTAGCTTTGTTAGCACTGATGCAACAAAGGAAACAGACCCTCGGATACATCTAAAGAGCTCTGCATTTGGGGATGCAGGGAATGAATTGATATAAAGGGAAAAATCAAACAGATCTTCCCTCCCATATGAGTGAAAATGTAATCTTGTTAACTCTAAGTTGAAAACTCTGTGTTTTCACTTATCCAAGTACTATTTTTGAGGGACTTCCCTGGCAGTCCAGTGGTTAAGACTTTGTCTCCTAGTGCAAGGGGGGCGGATTCGATCTCCTATTGGGCAGCTAAGATCCTTCATGCCTTGCAGCCAAGAAATCAAAACAGAAACAGTATTGTAACAAAGTCAATAAACACTTCAAAAATGGCCCCCATTAAAAAAATCTTTAAAAAATATTTTTTTGAGCACTTACTGAGCGTCAGACATTGTTCTACGCTCAGGGGACTCAACACGGAAACATACAAATCCCATCCCCACCCCCATGCCAAGAAATCTCTGCTCTCATGGTTCTTCTTTTGTAGAGACAGGCATACTGAATACCAGATGTTGACAACATCTGACATAGAGAAAAATAAAGGAAAGAGGGTAGTATTTGAGCAACAGGCATGCCTTCATGAGAATACTAACAAGGTACCAGTCATGTCACAAACTGAAGAACAAAAGGGACTAACTCATAAGAACGTTTCTTCCTGGCTAGGAAAGCCACCTCTCACAGAAAAACAAGTATTTTGCAGGGGGGAGGGGGTCATCTTTGAACACCGACCTGGAGCAGTGGTTGGGGTCCTCAGTCTCCAGATAAAGTTATTAAATGATCAAAAAGCAAAGAACAACAACTTGTAACCCAAGAATGGATTTTCTGTAAGGTGACAAGTTCCACGGGGAGAGTTGTGAGCACTTGGAAATAATCTCTGGCCTTTCCGTACCCCAAAGGTGCCAAACACCAGAAGCTGGAAGGTTCAAACAGTAAATTCAATTTGGCTAGGACTGTGGCATCAGCACCATCAGAGACATGAAATTCTTCACAGTGCTGAAAATTCAGCTTCTTGATAACCTCCATTTTTGTTACTGTATCTGTGGGGAAAATATCAGGATGTAGGAAAGTAGAACCTTGGGAAAGGTAAGGAACACACTCTCTTAAAGACTTCTGCTTTGGGACTTCCTTGATGGCCCCATGGCTAAGACTCCACGCTTCCATTTCAGGGAGCCCAGGTTCCATTCCTGGTCTAGGAACTAGATCCCACCCGCGCACAACAAAGATCAAAGATCTTGCGTGCTTCCACTAAGACCGGATCCAGGTGAATAAATAAGACTTTTGGGGCTTCCTTGGTGGCTCAATGGTAAAGAATCTGCCTGTTAATGCAGAGACACGGGTTCGATCCCTGGTCTGGGAAGACCCCACGTGCCACAGAGCAACTAAGCCCGTGCATCACAGCTACTGAGCCCCTGCTCTAGAACCTGGAAGCCGCAACCACTGAATCCACACACCCAAGAGCCTGTGCTCTGCAACGCAAGAAGTCACCAGAGTGAGAAGCCTGCAGACCACAAGAGAGTAGCCTCCACTCACTGCAACTAGAGACAGGCCCACGCAGCAACAAGCACCCAGCACAACCAGAACTAAATAAATAAGTTAAAAAAAGACGTTTGCTTTAGGTGACAAGATGGGGGGTTGGGGGGAGGGTTGGGGGATGTTTATTTTTCTTGGTGGTGAGGAGGCATTTTCTAGCACCACTCCCAGGTCAGAGGGATCAGAGCTTTGTTCCAGGTGCATGGTTCCGGCAGAAGCCTCCTCATCACGCTGTTCAGCAGAGCAAAACCTGCTCCCCAGGGTGCTGGCTGACACCTGCAGCTGACCCCAGAGGAGCAGATGGCAAAGGCAGAGCTTCCAACAGCAGCTCCATCACTTCTGGTGCAAATGCCCGCACTCAGGGTATGCAAACAGTATAAGGGATATGTGAACACAAATCCAAAAACCAAGGAGAGGATCACCGCTGTGTGTGTGTGTTCTTTCATACAAGCAAACCTGGCCTGGGAAGGATGGAGAAAACATAACATCCACGGGCTTTATCATGTTTGCTGTAGCTACTCTGCAGAAAGACACATCTCCAAGAACCCCAGAAACAAATGCCTTGTAAATGACACATTCAGATGGTCTCAGAGCACAGTCACATGACTGCTCATATACGGCAATGAGTTCTGGAGGTTTTAACAAGTATGTGATTATCAAAATAAAGAGGTCTTAAGTTTTTTGATTTTGCAATACTGACTTTCCTCATCTGTTTGCAAAGAAAATAATCTGATCAGCGTATCAGTTCAGTCCAACTCTTGGTGACCCCATGGACTGCAGCACCCCAGGCTTCCCTGTCCATCACCAACTCCCAGAGCTTGCTCAACTCATGTCCCTCAAGTTGGTGATGCCATCCAACCATCTCGTCCTCTGTCGTTGCCTTCTACTCCTGCCCTCAATCTTTCCCAGCATCAGGGTCTTTTCCAATGAGTCAGCTCTTTGCATCAATGGATACTTGAAAAGAAAATCTAAAATTTTAATTTGTAGAAACTTGAAATTTAAAGTTGGACCCAGATCAAGACAGAAATTTTTAAAAATCCTTCTTGTTCAGGCACTCATAGAGACTCACAGAAAATCATATAAGCCATAGACTATAGAACAAATGACAATCTGAGTTGAGAGGGTTCTTTGTTAAAATTGGTAGAATCAGGGACTTCCCTGGTGGTCCAGTACTTAGGACTCTGTTTTCACTGCAGGGTCATGGGTTCGATTCCTGGTCAGGGAACTAAGATCCCACATGCTGCTAGGTGAGGGCAAAATAAAATCAGCAAAAGAAGATTTTCCACTAAACTAATGGCACTTGTGAGGCTCCTATGAATGCTGAGTGTGGCATGGCTAGATAGAGCTTTCTGGCTGGAAAAAAGTTGTATTTCTATATAAGCAGTCATGATGAAGGATAAGTCGCCTAAAAGAGAACTCAGAAGGGACTAACTCCAAGGCTAAAGTAACTTGCTATAAATTGCTTTTTTAAAAAAATTTTAATAAATATTTGTTTTCATGCCTAATTGTATATGCTCTAAAAGAAAGCCCCCAGAATTATATAATCTTCAAGCTTCCTTCAACACACATACACACATCTGAACCTTATTGCATAGTTTAGAAAATATTTAATAAGCAGATCTCATTTTCTATCATTAAAGAAAGGTTACAAGGAAACAAGATTTCATTTTCATTATGGGAAGAGGCTTGGTTCAGAATTACCAGTATTTCTGGTTTCAGAAAGCAAGCAAGCAAGTCAAAGTGGGAAAACATTGTGCATTCTAACTGTGTCTAAATATTGTCTGTCACTTTAAATCAAAATCTTTCTAGGAGAAATGCCCCTCATTTGTATCTTTCTCCTCTCCTGTCCATTGGTGCACCTAAGGCAGGAGCAAATTCCACTGTGAGCCAATCTTCCTAGGGACCAAAATGACTCAGATCTTTTCTTACTGAAATGGGCAAGAGCAGAAACCAAGGCACCCACAATCCTACATCTAAGCATTACATACCAAATTATGTCTTTATTTACACTGCAGTAAGCGGATATGTAGAACACAGTCATATCTGACTTTATAACCCCATGAACTGCAGCACGCCAGGCTTCCCTGTCCTCCACTATCTAATGGAGTTTGCTCAAATTCATGTCCATTGAGTCAGGTGATGCTATCCAACCATCTCATCCTCTGTCGCTCCCTCTTCCTCCTGCTCTCAATTTTTCCCAGCATCAGGCTCTTTTCCAATGAATCAGTGGGGACAGAATCACTTTCGGTAAAAATGTTTGCTCCTTGAAAGAAAAGTTATGACCAACCTAGATAGCATATTCAAAAGCAGAGACATTACTTTGTCAACAAAGGTCCATCTAGTCAAGGCTATGGTTTTTCCAGTAGTCATGTATGGATGTGAGAGTTGGACTGTGAAGAAAGTTGAACATTGAAGAATTGATGCTTTTGAACTGTGGTGTTGGAGGAGACTCTTGAGAGTCCCTTGGACTGCAAGGAGATCCAATCAGTCCATCCTAAGGGAAATTAGTCCTGAATGTTCATTGGAAGGACTGATGCTGAAGCTGAAACTTCAATACTCTGGCCACCTGATGCAAAGAACTGACTCATCTGAAAAGACCCTGATGCTGGGGAAAGATTGAAGGCGGGAGGAGAAGGGGACGACAGAGGATGAGACGGTTGGATGGCATCACCAACTCAAGGGACGTGAGTTTGAGTAAACCCCAAGAGTTGGTGATGGACAGGGAGGCCTGGTGTGCGCTGCAGTCCATGCGGTTGCAAAGAGTCAGACATGACTGAATGACTGAACTGACCTGAATCACAGGGCTGAAAAGTGAAAGAAATCCCATCTGGACTAAAGGAAGATAGCCAGATCTCTAGTAAGCATGCTACAGATTAGATAGGATTCCAGGCTACCTGGGATGTTCTGAGAACAGGGCATCTGCTGCAGCCCTCTCCCTTCTCTTATCAACACTCCATACCAGTCAGATCGAAAGCCCCCTCGGGGCGTATTTCAGTGCTCTGCATTGCCGGAATACTTTCTAAACTCCCCTCAGCTTTCAGAAGAGCTCTCTAACCCAGCCCCTTTTCCCTTCTGGGTCTCCATTCTGCTCCTTGCTCAGTGGACAAGCCTGTGGACATGTCCTGCACAGCTCGTGCTTGGGGAGCTGCTGGTCTGGGTTTAAATCAAGACAGAACCCATCTCATCGGGTTACTGCTAGAGGCCATTCTGCACAAAAGGCGCATCTCCAGGACCCAGGACCCTATCAACCCTGAAGGTTTGATGCTGAAGCTGAAGCTCCATTACTTTGGCCACTTGATGTGAACAGCTGACTCATGGGAAAACACCTTGATGCTGGGGAAGCCTGGGCAGGAGGAGAAGGGGGCGAAATAGGATGAGATGGTTGGATGGCATCACCGACTCGACGGACATTAGTTTAAGCAAACTCCGAGAGATATTGGAGGACGGGGAAACCTAGCATGCTGCAGTCCATGGGGTCGAGGAGTTGGACATGACTGAACAACTGAACTGAACTGAACCGGGACCCACAGTAAACACTTGTGAAGTGTCAGCTGTTTTATCTCCCCCCGTTGGCTGGCAGCCCTTATCCCAACAAATCTAAACCCAACCTCCCCTCAGGCCCCAGACCTCATCCCACTCCCTGATCTCAAACAAGGGTTTCATCAGAGCTCTAAGGAGCTCTTGTCTCTTGCAAGATTCATTAATCACCATGTTGCCTGGTCTTAACCTCATTTTCATCTTACGGATCCTTCCATGTACTCGCTTGTCTCCCCGATGGGCCATTTTAGCTTTTTCCATCTTTCCTGAAGCACGGGGCACAGTGACTTGGCTATGGAAGGCTCCAAAAAGGCTGTGGCTTGATTTGATTCAAAGGTTAACCATGGGAAGGACAGAGCGTGGGACTTTGGAATCTGAGTTGGGGCTGTTCCAATTATTTTGGTAGAGATCATTTGAAACTCTGACACAGGCTGTGCAGATCCTCCTTGTGTGAGACTATGTATTTCTAACTTTATAGGGTGCCTGTGGTGCTAGAGAAAGATAAGAATTCCCACCAACTTCAAAAGCAGCTCCCTGCTTGCAGCAGCTCCACAGGGGCGTTGAACACAAGGAGAAACAGGTTCCACATGTTAGATGAACCTCATCTCACCGAGGCAAATGGCCAGTCTCTTTTCACAAGACTCTTCCCTTTATCTGTCTTTTTCACATTACATGTAAGCATCAGTTTACCATACGCCATCATTCTGTACATCCACAGGAGTTGTTAAATCATTCCTCTCTGACTAAACAAAATGATAAGACAAGAAACAAGAACAGAGGAGGGCTCTTCTTCCCTTGCAAGAGCCCGACTTGTCAAGGTACTTGATTCTGACCCTAAGGTGTGATCCCCACCCCCTCCATGGGCTGAAATCAAACCAATGATAATGTGGTCTCACAGATTTGCTTTCCAATAACCACCCCTCTATGATTTCTGGGATAAAGGTTATAACATGCACAGTATATTATAGTTGGGGCAAAGAGGTATGCACCCTGAAATATGTTATTATTGTTCAATTGTTAAGTTGTGTCTGACTCTTTGTGACCCTATGAACTATAGCATGCCAGGCTTTCCTGTCCCTCACCATGTCTTAGAGTTTGCTCAAGTTCATGCCCATTGAGTTGGTGACGCCATCCAACCATCTCATCCTCTGCCACCCTATTCTTTTGCCTTCAATCTTTTCCACCATGAGGGTCTTTTTTAATGAGTCAGCTCTTCCCATCAGGGGGCCAAAGTTTTGCAGCTTCAAGCATCAGAACTTCCAATGAATACTGAGGGTTGATTACCTTTAAGATCGACTGCTTCGATCTCCTTGCTGTCCAAGGGACTCTCAAGAGTCCTCTCCAGCACCACAGTTAGAAAGTATCCATTTTTGGTGCTCAGCCTTCTTTGTCCAGCTCTCACATCCGTACATGAAAGTGAAAGTGAAGTCGCTCAGTCCTGTCCGACTCTTTGCGACCCATGGACTGTAGCCCACCAGGCTCCTCTGTCCATGGGATTCTCCAGGCAAGAATACTGGAGTGGGTTGCATTTCCTTCTCCTGGAAAAACCACAGCTTTGACTATAAGGACTTTTGTCTGCAGTGATGTCTTTGCTTTTTACTATGCTGTCTAGGTTTCTTATAGCTTTCCTTCCAAGAAGCAAACATCTTGAAATACACACTACTGGAAAGAATCCACCTGCAAGTTCAGAAGAAATGGGTTTGATCCCCAATGTGAGAAGATCCCACATGCCACAGAGCAACTAAACCCACGCACTACAGCTACTGAAGCCTGTGTGCCCTACCAACAAGAAGAACCACTGCACTGAAAAGCCCAGGCACTGTGACTAGAGAGAGGCCCTTGCTCACCAAACCAGAGAAAAACCCGTGCAGCAGCAAAGACCCAGCCCAGCTGAAAAGAAATAAATATAAAATATTTTCAATACATTAACAAAAAGAAAGCAATACAGACTACTGGAAAAATCTTCACAAGGGCAGTAGGCTGCTCTAGAGTGAGAAATACTGACTCTTAAAGCAACCAAGACCCCAGCATTTTCAACAAGAATCCAACACCAGGCAAGTGGTTGGAACAAGGATAACAACAACCAAATCATGGTTTCAAGATAAGGATGCCGAGAAAAATGAAAAAAAAAAAAAAAGACTTCATTTCATTATGAGCATTGCTATAACCTCCTATACCTAAATACGGGGGCTACAATGGATTGCTTTTGTTATCAGTATGATATTGACAGTGTATAATGACAGGTAACATGACAGGGCAAATTCTGCCTAGGTTGTTTTTAACTGTCCTCTGAGGATTCCTTGCAGGTGTTGTTTGCCTTCCATCCCCTGGCTCTACCCAGAGCTGGGCAAGGCAACTTACCATCTGTGACAGTCACTTCCTCCTCTTGGCCACTCAGGGCTTCCTCCTGGAGGCCGAGCTCGCCTTGCTCAGCTAAGCTGTTGACGGTGGACAGCTGCCCATTCTTCTGCAGGAGCTACAGGGAAGACAAAACCATGTAAACTTGATTTCAATCTTCATGACCAAGTTAGAAACAAAACTGTAAGTTCAAGAATATAAATCATTTAGAGAAGAAATGCAGAGAAATGGAGGATTAGTGACAATGAAGATGTAAGTTTTACTTTTTTCCCCCCATTGGAATGATCCAGCTATCTTACAAAAGATACAGGGAGCTATAAGTCAGCAGATAGGGCTTTGTATCTGGGTAAAGGTACACACCATTCACACATTCATTCATTCTTCTGGAAACCACTCATAGGCAAGATATACATACCCATCATTCCAGGCCTACTTGAGATTTCACAGTGACTAAGTCAGGTGTGGTCCCAGATGCTGTGAGCTTACAAACTACTAAGGAAGACATGCATGTGTGCATGCTAAGGTGCTTTAGTTGTGTGCGACTCTGCGACCCTATGGACTGTAGCCCACCAGGCTCCTCTGTCCATGAGATTCTCCAGGCAAGAATACTGGAGTGGGTTGCCATTTCCTTCTCCAAGAGATCTTTCTGACTCAGGGATTGAACCCAGGTCTCCTGCTTTGCAGGTAGAGTCTTAACCATGAAGCCACCAGTGAAGCCTTGGAAGGCAGGGAAGGCAGATCTCTGAAAAACATTTTTACTTTAAAATAATGTTTCCTTGTGATTAGATGCAGGTTATGGAAAAAGCAAGAGATTTCCAGAAAAATATCTATTTCTGCTTTATTGACTATGTCAAAGCCTTTGACTGTGTGGATCACAATAAACTGTGGAAAATTCTGAAAGAGATGGGAATACCAGACCACCTAACCTGCCTCTTGAGAAATCTGTATGCAGGTCAGGAAGCAGCAGTTAGAACTGGACATGGAACAACAGACTGGTTCCAAATAGGAAAAGGAGTACGTCAAGGCTGTATATTGTCACCCTGCTTATTTAACTTCTATGCAGAGTACATCATGAGAAACGTTGGACTGGAAGAAACACAAGCTGGAATCAAGATTGCTGGGAGAAATATCAATCACCTCAGATATGCAGATGACATCACCCTTATGGCAGAAAGGGAAGAGGAGCTAAAAAGCCTCTTGATGAAAGTGAAAGAGGAGAGTGAAAAAGTTGGCTTAAAGCTCAACATTCAGAAAACAAAGATCATGGCATCCGATCCCATGACTTCATGGGAAATAGATGGGGAAACAGTGGAAATAGGGTCAGACTTTATTTTTTGGGCTCCAAATCACTGCAGATGGTGACTGCAGCCATGAAATTAAAAGACACTTACTCCTTGGAAGAAAAGTTATGACCAACCTAGATAACATATTCAAAAGCAGAGACATTACTTTGCCAACTAAGGTCCGTCTAGTCAAGGCTATGGTTTTTCCAGTGGTCATGTATGGATGTGACAGTTGGACTGTGAAGAAGGCTGAGTGCCGAAGAATTGATGCTTTTGAACTGTGGTGTTGGAGGAGACTCTTGAGAGTCCCTTGGACTGCAAGGAGATCCAACCAGTCCATTCTGAAGGAGATCAGCCCTGGGATTTCTTTGGAAGGAATGATGCTGAAGCTGAAACTCCAGTACTTTGGCCACCTCATGCAAAGTGTTGACTTATTGGAAAAGACTCTGATGCTGGGAGGGACTAGGGGCAGGAGGAGAAGGGGGCGACCGAGGATGAGATGGCTGGATGGCATCACGGACTCGATGGACGTGAGTCTGAGTGAATTCTGGGAGATGGTGATAAACAGGGAGGCCTGGCGTGCTGCAATTCATGGGGTCGCAAAGAGTCGGACACGACTGAGAGACTGAACTGAACTGAACTGATGCATATTTGGCTGGAATATACCTAAGTGACAATGTGTCCTTCTCCGGGAAGAGGGCAGACATTTAAACAAATTACAGCTATGGAAGCTATCATGTAGGAGGAATACATACAGCAAATAACAACAAACAGAAGGCCATGACCTAGGCTGGGGACAGGGGACTTGTTAAGGCTTCTCAAAGGAAGTAAAGGGAAAGCTGAGCTCTAAGATACCAGAGCAAGGGGTATGTGAGCAAAAGGTAAAGGGGAGACAAGTGAGAAGGCCCTGTGGTTCAAAGGCTAGTGAACAAAGAAGAGACACCAAACATGTCTGTTCATGAGTCACTGTCCTTAAAAATATTACTAAAATGCTCGTTTGCAATCATCCCCATATGGCTAGCCCATGCACGACAACAAAGGACCCAGTGTGATGAAACGAAGATCCTGTGTGCTTCAACTAACCAAATAACCAAATACTTTTTAAAAATAAAGTTTTAAGCCAAATGAAAATTGCACAATAACCATTAGGAACCTAAGGATTTCAACAATGCTTTATTTCTCATTTGCCTTAAAACCAACTTCGGGGGAATGCCCCAGTGATCCAGCAGTTAGGACTCAGAGCTTTCACTGCCAGAGGTCTGGGTTCAATCCCTGGGTCAGGGAACTAAGATCCCACAAGTCAAGGGGCAGCCAAACAACAACTTAGGGAGGTGCTACTGTTCCATTTTACAGATGAAGACACTGAGGATCAAAGTGATTACAGAAGGGAAGGTTGGCCGACCACAGGTCTCACAGCTCAGCCATGGCCCAAAGGCCAGGTTCACCACCAACTACTTCCAGGGAAATTCCGACAACAAATTTTTGGAGGACCTGTTACCATGCACAACGACAAAATGCCTTAAAGAATATCTCATAATACCCAGACCTGATTTTCTGAAGAAATCTCAAAGCTGGTCACTTTGTATGCATCATCTCATGCTGTTTACAGGCCAGTGGGTGCCCTGGCCAAATCACTGAGTTCTATCAGAGTCTTGAGGGGACTGGATCCAATTCAAGACAGTCAATCCAGAAGGCTTGCACAGTGCTGAAATTGATTTCACCTGGCTGTTCCCTGCTCCCAGCAAAGATGCCCTTCAACTGTGAGAGCTGCCTCCTGAAATAATATCACTGTACTTTAATGCTCTCACTACAGATGGGATCACTGGCTTCAAAATGCCCATGCTGAGTCCACATATTAGACACGATGCTCAGATTACATTTCCACTTAAAGTCTTCTCTTACCAAAATATGAAAGATGGGAGTTTTAAATGAAACTTAAAGACAAAAGCCCAGGAGACAGGGGTGGGGATGGGCTCTCCACAGTGCTCATCAGCAAAAATGTTGGCCTTTAAGAGTATTTTAAGTAAATTTCACTAGGTCCTATGCACAAGTTAGACGTAGATTTCATTAATAATGTGATTAAAAGCCAGTGGGGGAAAGCAAGAAATGCGTATTATTGTGGGCTACACGGTCAACAACTGGGCTTCCGGTAAAGAATCCGCCTGCAATGCAGGTTGGGAAGATGTCCCAGAGAAGGGACTGGTTACCCACTCCAGTATTCTGGCCTGGAGAATCCTACGACAGAGGATTCTGTCAGTCCATGGGGTCTCAAAGAGTCGGACAGCACAGCCCAGCACAGCACACAATCAACCCAAAAAATGTTTAAACAGACACCATGACATGGCAACCTAAGTGAGGGAATAAGAGACAGTTATTCTAATATCTCGCTTTCAAGGGATAAAAAGTTGGTTAACTTGCTTCTAGTTTAGGATCCAGAACTCTGAAGTTTATGATAAAATTTAGAGTTCTACAGAGTTTCTATGATTCTGAAAGATTTCTCATCATTCTTCGTGAATTGTCAAATCCAAGACATCTTCAGAGGGAGCCAAATTGAGTATCTTTAAACTTGAGAGATTCTATAGGCACACATTTCATCTACTCTTAGAAATTTTACACATATGTCATGATGCACCGTAGATGATATAAAATAAAATGTATCTTTGAGATCACCTGCTATCCTTCTTTATCAAGTGTGATAAGTAAATTGTGTGGATTTCTTATTTCCAGTGACCACAGGGCAACGGTCTCCACCTCAGAAAATCGCTGATAAATTTGGTGACAATTTACAACAGTGATAATAGCAAACCTGAGTTTTGAGCTTATTTTATTATATGTATAGCTTGGGTCCAGCAAGGGGCCGTTGTTGGCACATTCAAGCCTGAGACACACTAGCGCTATACACAATGAAGGGACTCATTCCATGCAGCCACATTCAGACATGTTCATCACTCTGTGCTTCACTTAGAGATGCTTTTTACACAATCACATGTGCTCTTACAGACGGGTAATTCACATTTTTGCAATCCAAAATATGCATATGTAGTGTTTTTGATTTCTTTTTCTCCCATTCTCAACCAGCTAATGAAGCTACTATCATGAAGGGGTCAGGCATTTCTGAGAGTTATCAGTATGTTAAAATCACCTTGAATCACAAGAACTCTAACCCATGGTTCCTTAATGTTTAAGTTCCTTCTGTCTTTTCTATGAGTGTTTATATGCACACAAACTTTCTTTAAAAAAAAAAAAAAAGGAGGGCTTCCCTATCGGTTCAGTGGATGAGAATCTGCCTCCAATGCAGGAGACACAAATTCGATCCCTGAAGCAGGAAGATCCCACTTGCCAAGGAGCAACTAAGTCCACGCACCACAGCTATTGAGCCTGTGCTCTAGAGGCCAGAAGCCAAAACTCCTGAACCCACAGGATGCAACTAGTGAAGTCTGTGCGCCCTAGGGTCCACGCTCCATAACATTAGAAGCCAGTGCAATGAGAAGCCAGTATACGGAAACTAGAAAGAGGCTCCCCACCCACCGCAGCGACAGAAAAGCCAGCAAAGCAATGAAGACCCAGCACAGCCAAAAACAAATAAATAACATTAACATTTTTAAATGGAGGATATACGCTTTTATAACCTGACTGCTTCATACATTGCAGAGGTATTTCTTTGTCACTAAACACACAACTGACTTGTGCTCCATCTTTCTTTTCTCTGTAACTCGAATGCACATAGATGACAAACCTTTCAGTTAAGCCCAAAGAAACCCTGAAAAACATACAGACACAAGTCGGTGATCCACAGGATGGGAAGGGCTGAAGCCAGAGGAGATGAGAAGGGTATTTAAATTAGGGAGAAAAATGGGTGAGATTGAAGTTTTCAAACTCATTCACTCTGAAGCTTCCTCACATAGCTTTATCCATCCACCTAGTTCTTAATGTCTTTTGAGATGAGAACTGGACTTGAAAGGCATGCTCTTTGCACTAAAACACAGCGAGCACCAGAAAACTTATTTTCCCACTGGATTTGTGCTTCAAAAACCGTAAACGCCTCCTTTGAGCAAATCAAAACCCTAAATGTTTTCAAGCTTATATCCCTTGAGTGGGTCAGCCAGAGTTTATTCCCGTAAAGTATTACCACATTACAACTAAACAAGCTTCGAAAGAAAAAAAAAAATCCTGAATGCTTCCAACAACAGTGTTTTCCTCTCATTCCTCCAAGAACAACAACTGAAAATATCAAAATGGTAGCCCAGGCATGGATTTCCCAGGCAGCTCAGAAGTACAGAATCCGCCTGCCAACGCAGGAGACGCAGGTTTGATCCCTGGGTTGGGAAGATCCCCTGGAGTAGGAAGTGGAAACTCACTCCAGTATTCTTGCCTGGAAAATTCCAGACAGAGGGGTCTGGTGGGCTATAGTATATGGGGCTACTAAGAGTTGGACACAACTGAGCATCAGCACGCGAAGGCGTGGCAGAACATAATGTTTCCACTTCCTTTTTTTTCTTTCTCCATAGGATGGTCCACAGCTTTGCCCTGAAAGCCCTGGCAGAGTAGGAGTGTCAGGCTCTTTAAAGAACATGCTGAACCATGAACAAAACAGATGAAACTTTGACAGCTATCAGGACACTAGGGAAGAGGGGGTGAGCCTGTGAACCGTTTCCTTCACAGGAGCAATGCTAGCGGCTCCGCATGGCTCCTCGGTCTCACTATAAGACCAGCACAGGTGGGAGTGGCCAGAGTCCTGCAGTCCGCATGGCAGAACAGGCTCTGGGCAGTACAATTGCTCCTAATAATGAGAGCAAAACCCAAGAAGGAGAACTGTAACATGGCTGCCACCAGGAAAGAGCCAGCATCTTGTCAATACAAGGAGGACACATGCATACTGATGAGAATACAAAAGATAACTGGAAAGGAGTTTAAATTTCATGACAAAACTTCTAAAGAAAACTCTTCAGTGTGTTTTTTCCTTCAATTCTCATAGAAACTGTTTGGAAAGCAAATCTTAATTTTAAAAGGTCAAAGAGAAGAAAGTAAGAAAAAAAAAAAAAACCACCCAGAGAATAAAGTAGTAAATAGCTTTGGAGAACAATTTGGAAACAGCTATAAAAACATTAAAGTGTGCATAACCATTGGCTCCACCATCCCATGCCAATAGATACAGCTTTAGATACCCGATAATTTATAAACGCACAAAACCTTAAGAATCCATCGGTAGAGAGGAAGAGTTAAAATATCAGATATCCATGTAACAGCATTGAAAGGAATAAGGTAAATTTTAGTAGTAAATCTGCTGAAGGGGGTAGATGTCCCCAATTCAAGCAGAGAAAAGCAAGTTGCTAAAGAATGTTTGACTCCTTTAAGTGTTTAAAATAAAACAAAAATAACTCACTAACAGGGAGGGAGGGGGGCAGAGGAGAGGAAGAGTGTTTGTTTCAATGTTTGTACAAGCATATTTTTTCAAGTCTGGAATAATATATTCTAAAACTTTATTAATGGCCACCTCTGTGGCATTTCTGTTGTTGTTTGGCTTTATTCTTAGGAGAGCAGTTAGGGGAAGAGATGTTCCCTTAATTTCACTTTATCATTATAAAGGTAAAAATATTAATACTTTCAGGCCTAAAGTCCACAGGTTCTCAAAAGCTATCAGGATACTATGATCCTAGCTTTCCAGGGTTCATAAACCCTTTCAGATCATCTGAGCCAATGGACCAAACTGGCCTCATGGAGCTTTAACTCTTCTGTTCATTGTACCTCTAAATGTGATTAGCATATTAATGACCTCAGTCAAGCCATTACGCAGAAAATATTGGGGAACTCCCGGGTGGTCCAGCGGTTAAGACTCCACGCTTTCACTGCTGGGGGCGTGGGTTTGATCACCGGTCAGGGAACTAACATCCTACAAGCCACACTGTGCAGTCAGAAAACAACAATGGCTCAGGCTATCAGAACAAAGGTCTAAGTCCCCATCATGACAACACCAACCAGCCTATGTTATGTTTATGCAAAAATTTCCCCTCTAATTTAGGTGCGATTTACTGAACGCTATCAGAATGAGGGATTTCAAAAGGTGGGCTTTTGTTTTAAAAAGTAACCATTTCTATTTTGAATGAATCTAAGCAGAAAACTTTGCGAAACGCAATTGCAGACATGTAAAATTCAGGTCTAAACATGGTATAAATCTTTAGAACAGAGAAAGGTAGAGAAGAGGAAATGGTTTAATTACTCTAATAGAACTGGTCCAATTCTTAACACTTAAGTCTGATTCTAACACTAATGACTCTTAAGGTCACTGCAAAAACAAAAGAAAAAAAGTCAGAGGATAAACAAAAAAAATTATAGCTTAGAGTCAGAAACAATTTCTAAATGCCCCAAATACGGGAGGAGCGGGTGGTTACAGCATGTCTTCCAGGCATTAAAAATGTTATTAACAAAGCACATGAAATAGAGATGCATTTTATGTTGTGACATTAAACTGAAAAAGCAAACTAAACAATTATACATTCAATATGATTACAAACATACACTAGAACATACCCCTAAATAGGCAAATATATGGTAATATCAATATTACCAAACCACATGTGCCAAATAATCATTGGGGATGAAACTATGAACTTTTTATATCTTTTTATTTTTCTGTGTTCTGAATCTAATTCTTCTGATCACTTTTACAAGTGGGTGGTAGGGAAGAAGCTTTTCCTTCACTAAGTTACTTCGTTTTAATTTGCTTATTGTTAGTATGGCTGGGAGACAGTTAAGAAAATTTTTGTTTTACTGTGAAGTATTTTAGTTCTAATTTCTGCCAGTCACATGCATTTTCATGGGAAAAGAGAAATGCTTTAAGATAAAAACTTGACAGTGAAAAATCATATTTCAGGAGCCTTTTCATAGAAACTCACCCCTGTTCACTCCTCAACCCTGGATGACATGGTGTGCTCAGAAGCAGAGAGAAGGGCTGGGTGCGCCGGGGCATGACAAAATACTTCAAATCTAGGATTTTATAACTGTCCCATCATTGTCATAGGCTGACCCTTGGTGATTCCAGGTCAGCAAACAGGAGGAGCTAGGAGAGCTAGCTAGAGGGTCACACACCTGCCATTTACCTAATTCGCAAACAGGAGGAGCTAGGAGAGCTAGCTAGAGGGCCACACACCCGCCATTCACCTAATTCGTGGCCTCACAATGTTCTTTAGCCTCTCATATGCTCTTCTCTTTTTCTGTAAAATGAGATGTAAATTCATTTTCCCCCACCACAGTGGGTATCTGGAACATCACCCTGCACGCTAGGTTGCTAATAAGTCAACTATTAATGTGAGTGCTTAGCAATTTTCACTCTACCATTTGCTCAATAACTTCAGTCTAATGGGGATGACTCGTCCCCTACTCATTTCCCCTCTAAAATGAGTGCTCCAAGGGGACGTCCCTGGGGGTCCAGTGGTTAAGATGCTGTGCTTCCACCACGGAAGGGTGTGAGATTGATCCTTGGTTAGCAAACTAAGATCCCGCATGCCACGTGGTTCAGCCAAAAGATAGAATAAATAGGTACAGTTAGACAAACTAAGACTGGCAAAATGTTCGTTACCGTTGAAGTGGGGTAACGGGTACATGGCATTTGTTGTGATTCTCTACCTTTGTGTATATTTTGAAATTTTCCAGAATTAAAAGAAAAAACTTATTTTCTTTAGTGAAGCTTCTCTGAGTTTTTTGAGGTATTGGTGATAAAATCTGTATAGTCAAGAAAACCTCAATGCCGTCAAGAAAATTTAAAATTTTTTAAACAGTAGACTGTTTCACCCCTTGGCAAGCATTTAATTTCTAATTAGCTCAAGATATACAGTAAGCGGGGTTTTCCTGGTGGCTTAGATTAAGAATATCCTTACAATGTAGGAGGACTTAGGGTTAGATCCCTGGGTCGGGAAAATCCCCTGGAGAAGGGAATGGCTACTCACTCCAGTATTCTTGCTGGAAAATTCCATGGACAGAGGAGCCTGGGATCACAAAGAGTTGGACACGACTGAGCGACTAACACTTTCACTTTCTTCATATAGTAAGCAGGGCTAAGGCAATTCTCAAATAGTAACACAGATATATTTCTAGTCTATGAATTAAAAACAAAATACTTAAGGCATTCCATGAAAGAAAAATGAGGAGAACTTTTAACTTTGCAAAGCTTTTCAAAGAAAGAATATGAACTGCTTATCAAATTTCAGAGGGACTGTCAAAATGTTGTGCCAAAAGCTCTCTCAAACCACATGAAATAGAGAAGAGTATGTACCCCAGATCAAGAGTGCTTCCAGTGACCTCTAAAAATGAGACGTCCTTGTCTTCAAGAAACTAGCATTTAGAGATCTCTTTCTGATCTGTTTTCCTCCTTGAAGGAGGACAGACCCTCCTGTCAGTGTGGCCGTCGCCCCACTTCTTAAAATATTGATGCCCCGAAGCCTCTCATCTTTAAATAAAACCTCTGTTTTAAATTTCATGCTACTTTTTTTTTCCACTCATATTCAGCAAAACCAAACCAGCATACCAAAACATCCCCTTACTGGCTGGCAACATTGCTTTAAACGTGAGTGAGTTAATTCAAAGGACCATAAGAGACCAGCATCTCATCACCATCAACCAATCAATGCGGCCCCGCCCCTCCAGCTTCCCCCAATGACAACCGTGGTCCAGCGGTCTAACCCTGCACACACTACCTCCTCCATCCTACTGGTCTTCACTTAGAAATCCGACTGAGTCCGAGGTGCTATTCAACTCGACAATGTCCCTCAAACCCACAGCCAGAAGTGAAAATATTGGACAAAAAGCCATACTTCACCAAGTGCGGACCTAACTGGCTCAAGTAGTCTTGCTGCGCTGCTGTTTAATTTTATTCACTCCATATAATCCAAGTGGAAAAGATTCTCACATTCAGGATATAAAGATTAATCTTATTTTGCTTTTGAAATTGTAGTGCTCCTTATTTCTGGATCATTACCAGCACAGCACACGACAGCCACATGGAGAAGTGTGTATACACCAGCTAGAGAGTCTCTGGGCACTGCCTACCAATCACTAACTTTCCTGTTTCTCATAGTTTTCAGTAAAATTTGTGACGATTTCTATAACAGTTTTGGAAAGAATAACACAGACTCACCCCTAGATACGAGAAAGAATGAAAACAGGAGAGATCTGCTAATATCACTAGTTTGCTTTTAGCCTCCAAAATTAAATTTCAATTCAACTGAATGTTTCTACTCTAATATTCAAATTGTTGAATGTCTTAGAAAGTAATGTATCTCACATTGTTTATTTAAATCCCAGAGGACTTGGACACTACAGGTGAACTCATTAGCAGTGAACTTATTAGGAGTGGGGTCTACAATTTAGGCCTCTAAACCTCAAAGATCAGCACTTTTCAAACTGCTACTGAAGAATATCAGTATGCTAGACGTATCAATGTCTGTACACCAGGCTTCTCTTAGAAGTGCTCTGGGTTCAGCTTGGGAAACACTGACCTAGATAAAGTTAAGGAGATTTACTTAGAATCTGTTGTTCAGCTGCTAAGTCGTGTCCAACTCTTTGCAACCCCATGGACTACAGCATGCCAGGCTTCCCTGTACTTTACCATCTCCCAGAGTTTGCTCAAATTCCATGTCCATTGAGTCACTGATACCATCCAACCATCTCATCCTTTGCTGCCCTCTTCTCCTTTTGCCCTCAATCTCTCCCAGCATCAGATCTTTAAAAGTGAGTTGGCTCTTCCCATCAAGTGGCCAAAGTGTTGGAGCTTCAGCTTCAGAATCAGTCCTTCCAATGAATATTCAGGGTTGATTTCCTTTAGGATTAACAGGTTTGATCTAAATTCTAAGTCCCCCTTGGAAGGGACTTAGAATTTAAAGACTCTTTAATGTGCATCCTGAACCTCTAAGAAAGAAATCATTATAGTATTTTTTAAAATGACTTGCCCCCAGAACCCTTTTAGAACCACATTTATTAACATCCGCGATAAGTAAAGATACCAAGATAAAACGCAGTATGTTTTAACAAATGTTTCAGTCAAAAATGCCCCTACATTAAAAAGTTATAGTTGTTTTAAAAAGTATTAAAACTCCTGGGTTCTCTGGGAAAGTATGTAAAAGAAAACAAAGAGCTCTGAATCTGGTGAGATAGGAGATCAGCCATGCTGATTTCAAGCAAAGGGAATTTATAAGCTCTCTGCTTGAGATGAAGAAAATAAAAAGTAACACTAACCAATGACAGTAATTCACTGCATGAAGATGGGCGACCACAATCATTATGTGAAATGCTACCTGGTAATGTCTGGAGCCCCCACAACATTGAGGTCTGTATCATACTTAGGACAGAGAGATGCCTGATGAACAAAATTTAAGAAACCTATGTGGGGACTTTCATGGCGGTCCACTGGTTAGGGCTTCTGCCTGTCAATGCAAAGGGTGCCAGTTTGATCACTGGTCAGGGAGCTAAGATGCCACATGACCTAAGGGTAACCGACCCCCCCCCCCACCCCCCGCAAAAAAAAAACAACAGAAGCAATATTGTAACAAATTCAATACAAACTTTAAAAACAAAAAGAAACCCGAGTGGACAAAAAAGTCAGAGGACTGACACTACCTAACTTAATATACAACTATAGTAATCAAAAGACAGTGTAGTGGTGGTGAAAGAATAGACAAACAGATCACTGAAAAAGAGTAAAATCACCTGGACTTCCCTGCAGGAACAGTGGATAAGAATTTGCCTGCCAATGCAAGGGACATAGGTTCTATCCTTGGTCCAGGAAGATTCCACACGCCCCTAGACAACTAAGCCCAGAAGCCGCAATTACTAGCCCACGAGCATGCGCTCCACAGCAAGAGACACTGCCACAGTGAGACGCTCCTGCGCTGCAACAAGACCCAGCGCAGCCGATAATTAATTGATTAATTTTAAGAAACAAGCAAAAAAAAAACAAATGATAGAACTAGAAAAATAACTGCGCAGAAACTGACACACACAGATATAATTTTGATCTCGGACAAGGGAGCAAGGGCAATTTAATGGAGAAAGAGTCTTTTCAACAAATGATCCTGGAAAAACTGGATATTCGCCTGCAAGTAAGGCTGCGTGGACATTCACGTATGAGTCTTTGCTTGGATACATGCTTTCATTCCTGCTGGATAAATACTTAAGGGTATTTCCTGGGTCATATTTTAAGTGTACGTGCAAATTGCTTAAAAACTCCTAAACTGAACAACATGGATTAACTTCAAAGTAATTATGCTGAGTGAAAAAAGCAAGAGAAATAATACATGTGGCATATTTCCTTTATATACATCTCTAGAAAATTCAAACTGATCATAGTAACAAAAAGATCAACATAACAGAAAGGAGATTACAAACAGGCATGAAGTTTGGGGATGTGCTTGATACAATCACTACCTTTTTTTTTTTTGGTGAGGGGCGGGGCATGCTGTGAGGCAAGCAGAACTTCCCCGACCTGGGATTGAACCCATGATCCCTTCATTGGGAGCGAAGAGTCTTAACCAGTGGATCACCAGGGAAGTCCTGTATGCTCACTATCTTGATCGTGGTGGTGATTGGACAGATGAAGATAGATGTCAAAAGGTATCAAACTGCATACTTTAAATATACGCAATTTACTGCATGTCATCATTTCTCAATAAAGTGCTATTTAGTCGCTAAGTCGTGTCCGAATCTTTGTGACCCCATGGACTGTAGCCTGCCGGGCTCCTCTGTTCATGGGATTCTCCAGGCAAGAATACTGGAGTGGGTTGTCATTTCCTTCTCCAGGGGATCTTCCTAACCCAGGGATTGAACCAGCATCTCTTACATCTCCTGCACTGGCAGGCAGGTTCTTTACCATTGGTGCCAACTGGGAAGCCCAGGGATTAGGTGGGAATTAAGACTGTGCTTTCTACAAGAATGAAACTGATACAAGGGCTCCAAAGGAACCAGGTGTGAGAATTGTGAGACATGTTTCAAAACACCAATCTTGTGTTTTTAGGTTTCTCATTTTTTATCGTTCTCTTCACAGTAATATTTTGCTTTTTTTGCATTTGGGTTTTGTGGAGGCAGTTGATTTGCCCAGCACATCTTGTAGATGCAACAGCTCAGAAGGAAGAAAGTAGCTTCTCTTAGACACAGGTGCTCTGTCATAACACCAGCACGTAAGCTTTGCTGGTCTGTATCCTTCGATGTCTAACTTGAGACGATCTATAGTTTCATCTCCCTGGGGCCCACAGTCCAATAACCAACCAGCAGATGGTAGGTGCTCCAGCAGGTTTTGTAGCTTCAGGAGTAAGTAACTTGTGTGGGGCTTGTTGCCTGTCCTAACACAAGACTCTTTTCAATTGTTGGGTTCTTTATTCTTAGTCTTTCCCCCAAGTTGAACACTTCGATTCAGCCACCCTTTACTCAAGTAGAATGGATTGTATCGTTCCCAACATGATAGAAGTAAGATTGTATTTTCTTGGTTTAGGGCAAGTTGGGGAAAAAAGAATACAGTTCTTCAAGTTTAATCCTTAGAGTTAATTTCTGTTTCTATGAGGCTGAAAACTGAGCACGCGCACACACACATAATTGAGATCACTGTCAAAATTTAACATAATCAGTATTCAAATTTAGAGGCCACACTGCTTTTAAATTACACTGCTTAAAATGATTGCTGATTTTTTGGAAAAAAAAAAAAATTCAGTTGGAGGGACTTCTCTTGTGGTCCAGGGGCTAAGACTACACTCTCCCAATGCAGGGAGCCCAGGTTCAATCCCTGGTCAGGTAACTAGATCCCACATGTTGCAACAAAGACTTGGTGCACCAAAAAAAAAATCCAGTTAAAAATTATTGATCAGCCTGTTGCTACTTTAGTTCTGACTCTGTGATCCACATGACTGAAAAAGAAAAAAACAGGCAACATTGCTTGTCTTATTTTCAATACAATGAACTTAATTTGCAAAGATGGCCCATCTAAGATAATGGGATTTACCTAAAAGTAAACAATGGCTATCCTATAATGTTCTACTCCACATATTTCTTGGAGAAGGAATAGCAACCGACTCCAGTACTCTTGCCTGGAAAATTCCATGGATGGAGGAGCCTCGTAGGCTACAGTCCATGGGGTCACAAAGAGTCGGACACGACTGAGCAACTTCACACCTTCTTTTCCACATATTTCTAGCGCGATCACTGGAAAAGATCCAGAAAAGAAAATGTGCCAACGGCTTCTCCAAAAAGAGCCGAGCTTCGTTTGCTGAAGAGCGTCTATTGCTTCCTGGGCTGAATTTTAAACTGCTTTTCCATCGATTAACTGTCTGCCTGACTCACGTCTGCTTCTTTCTCAGGCCTGCTAAGCAGGGGGCTTCCTCGCACAGAACCCCTCCTGCCTGGAGCTTTTAGGAAAGAAGGAACCCAGCAAGGAAGGAAGGGGAGGGGCCAGCCAGCGGCCCTGAGAGCTATGTTAAGCCATCCCTAGGGATGTCCAGAAACACCTCCTCCTATGTGGGAAAAAAACACATAAAAACGAAAAGTTTCTTGTACACCATGGCATGGATTATTTAACAAAGTTATTAAACATTTAGCTCTGATAATGGGCTTGAAGATGCCATTTTGGAGGAATCCATTTAGGGTCTGTGGATGGTTGATAGCAGAATTAAAATGATAAATGGAAATGGGTTTCTCTGACGTGTGTGCTGAGCCCTGCACTCCCCGGAATTCAAATGGCCTGCTGCATACCAGCAGTGACGTGATCCAGTCCGGCAGCTCGGCCAGTGTTTATCAGTAAGTCTGGCTAGAGTAAAACAAGGCCTTTTCTAGGCCCACGGATTCACAAGGCAGGTAGTGGCAGGACCCTTAACTGGAAGAAAGGCTACAAAGTTCCTCTGGACCCACACAGTGCAGTGCAGTAAATGAAAAGCATGCATTACTAGCAGACAGGTCCATGGGGAAGTCCAGATCAGCTGCTTATTAGCCTTGAGAGCTTTGAGCACATTCGCCCTCCTCCGAGCCTCGGTTTCTTCATCTGTACAATGGGGATAATACTAGGCAGAGTTGTCATTGTGTCCACACCCCAACCCAGTTAGTTAGGCCAGAATCTCTGGGAATGGGACCCAGGAGCATAATACTGACCAAAGGAACCTGATCACTGGTGAATGGAGACACCAGTATTGGGTCATTTGCAGAGACTGGAATCCAGCTCTCAAAAGGAAAACAGGGAGGCGGGAGGGATAATTTAGGAGCTTGGGATTAGCAGATACACACTACTATATATTGGCTTCCCTGGTGACTCAGAAAGTGAAGAATCCACCTGCAATGCTGGAGACCCAAGTTCAGTCCCTGGGTTGGGACGATGCCCTGGGGAAGGAAATGGCAACCCGCTCCAGTATTCTTGCCTGGGAAATCCCATGAATCCCAGAGGAGCCTGGCGGGCTACTGTACACAGGGTCACAAGAGTCAGACACAACTGAGGAACTAAACCACCACCACCACCACCACCACCACCACTGCTATACATAAAACAGATAAACAGCAAGGTCCTACTGTATGGCACAGGGAACTATATTCAATATCCTGTAATAAACCACAATGGAAAAGAATATAAAAAAGAACATGCATATGTGTGTATAACTGAATCACTTTGCTGTACCTCAGAAATTAACACAATGCTGTAGATCAACTCTGTGTATGCATGTGTGGGAGTCACACAGTCGTGTCTGACTTTTGGCAACCCAATGGACAGTATAGCCCACCAGGCTCCTTTGTCCATGGAATTCTCCAGGTAAGAATACTGGAGTGGGTTCCCATGCCCTCCTCCAAGGGATCTTCCCAACCCAGGGACTGAACCCAGGGTCTCCCGCATGGCAAGCAGATTCTTTACCATCTAAGCCGCCAGGGAACATACTTCAATTTATAATTACCTAATTAAATTGAACAGAAAGAAAACAGCTCTTTTAAAAACTTGGAGAGCTGTCAATAAATAGAAACTACGTATTAGAGAGAGAACACACACAAGAAAAACAAGGCAAAGTGCAGGTAAGTTTCTAGGAGCTAAGTTTCCACACACAGGGAGGGAGTGTCCCGGCAGCTAAGTTGGTAGAAGGGACACAGAGGGAGTAACTTCTTCCCACACAACCCACCCCCAGCCCAGGCCGAGCCACGCAGCCTGAGGGATCTTAGTTCCCTGAACTGGGGTGGAACCTGGGCCCCCTGCAGTGGAAGTGAGGAGTCTCAGCACTGGACTGCGAGGAAGTCCCTTGGGAGTAACTCCTAAGGAAGGGGGTGGGAAGTTCCTTGCCGAGGGGACGAAGGGAGGTAAAAACAAGAAATTGGTGACGGTTGGAGTCATGACTGAGTGCAAAACAGGAAGGCGACGTTTGGCAGTAAGGTAGTGAGGAGTCCCAACTGAGCCCTCGGGCCTCAGTGCCAGGGACCAACGTGGATGGCCGGAGACTGCCCTGGGGAGCACTCAACCCTAGCTAGGGTCGAGATGAAGAAGTAAGGGGGTGGGAGTGCTGCCTCTCCATGATTTCAGCCTGAGACTCGGCGCAGCCAGCCCTCCTGCAGGTGTCCAGCCAATGTGGTGCTGTGGCCTCCCAGCCACTGCCTGTGTTCTTGTCACCCAGATGACCCTGAGCAGGCTATCAGGGATTGGTGGAGAAGGACCATCCTAGTACTAGGTCCTGTAAGCATTCCTGGGTACTACAATAATGTTTTCCATAAAGAAATAGTGACTCTAGACTGGTACAGTCACTATGGAGAACTGTATGGAGGTTTCGTAAAAAAACTAAAAATATTAACACATGATCTAGCAATCCCACTCTGAGGCATCTATCTGGAGAAAACTCTTTAAGATACATGCCCTCCAATGCTCACAGCAGCTCTGTTTACAACAGCCAAGACATGGGAGCAACCTAGATGTCCACCAGACAAATGGATAAAGATGTGGTACGTACATACAATGGAATGGTGGTGTTGTTTAGTCTCTAAGTCGAGTCTGACTCTTCTGTGACCCCCATGGATTGGGGTCTGTGAAGCTCCTCTGTCCATGGGATTTCCTAGGCAAGAATACTGGTGGTGGTGGTTTAATCACTAAGTCGTGTCCAACTCTTGCAACCCCATGGACTACTGTAGCCTGTCAGGCTCCTCTGTCCATGGGATTCTCCAGGCAAGAACACTGAAGTGGGTTGCCACTTCCTTCTCCAGGGGATCTTCCTGACCTAGGGACTGAACCCAGGTCTCCTGCACTGCAGGCAGATTCTTTATCGAGTGAGCACAAGGGAAGTCTCAAGAATACTGGAGTGGGTTGCCACTTCCTTCTCCAGGGGATCTTCCCCAACCAGGGATCAAACCCTCATCCCTTGCATTGGCAGGCATTCTCTACTGCTCAGACACCAGGGAAGCCTGACAATGGAATATTATTCACCCATAAAAAGAATGCAATAATGCTATTTGCAGCAACATGAATGGACCTAGAGATGATCATACTAAGTGAGGTAACTTAGAGAAAGACAAATATTGCATGCTATCATTTGTACATGGAAGCTAAAAAAATAGTGCAAATGAATTCATTTACAAAACAAATAGTGTCACAGAAGACAAATTTATGGTTACCATAGGAGAATAAATTAGGAGTTTGGGATTAACAAATAGAAATTACTATATAGAAAATAGGTAAACAAGGAGATATTGTATAGCACAGGGAACTATATCCAGTATCTTCTAATAACCTATGATGAAAAAGAATAAATTTTTACATATATGTATAACTGAATCACTTTGCTGTACACGTGAAAGTAACACAATATTTTAAATTGACTACACTGCAATTTAAAAAAATTTTTTAATTAAAAAAAAAGAAATAGTGACTATTCGAAGAACAGGTTGAGGTTGGTCCATATGCTTCTTCAGTCTCACAGGTAGGCTTCCAAACCATCTTGTTCCTATGCCTCTTCCCAGGATGCCTTCTGGACAAATCAAAGCACCCTAAAACCAAACCAAACCAAACTGATGCAGACCCTAAACACATAACCACTGTGTTACCTAAGGAGTAAAGAGTCACAGCCTGGGTGACATAACCAATGTCTCTTAAGTGAAGCATCTTTCTGCCTTGCTTTGAATGAGCAAAGAATCAAGCCTGCTACTAAAACCGCACGTAGGAAGGTGAGAGTGGGCAGCTCCAACCTCACTTATAAAACTGGCCCGGCTGCAGCATCTACACTCCACAGCCCTTGTACCTCCTTTCTTTAGGAAAGCCTCGGCTGGCCTTGTCTGTACTAAGAAAGTTATTCTGAGAGACAAGGCTGAGACTGCAAAACGGCAGCTCACACTTCTTTTCTTTCTTATTTTCCCAGTTTTTAGTAATTACTCAATAGAGACACCCCTGGTGGTCCAGTGGTTAAAAATCTGTCTTGCAATACAAGGGATGCAGGTTCAATCCCTGGTCAGGAAACTAAGGTCCCACATGCCTTGGGGCAAGTAAGCTTACGCACTCTGGAGTCAGCTGCTGCTGCTAAGTCGCTTCAGTCGTGTCCGACTCTGTGCAACCCCATAGACGGCAGCCCACCAGGCTCCCCCGTCCCTGGGATTCTCCAGGCAAGAACACTGGAGTGGGTTGCCATTTCCTTCTCCAATGTATGAGAGTGAAAAGTGAAAGGGAAGTCACTCAGTCGTGTCTGACTCCTAGCGACCCCATGGACTGGAGCCTACCAGGCTCCTCCGTCCATGGGATTTTTCAGGCAAGAGTACTGGAGTGGGGTGCCATTGCCTTCTCCAACTCTGGAGTCTCCGTGCTGCAATTACTGAAGCCCAGGAGTCACAACTAGAAAGTCTGTGCACCACAATGGAAGATCCCACAGGACACAACTAAGATCCCATGCAGCCAAATAAATAAATATTTTAAAAAGTATTCAATAAACGTATAAGTTATGTACACTGAACGTAACACCAACTTTCTTAGGGGATCTGACTCTACAGAAGGAAAAGGGGAAGACATCTCTAAAGACGTGGGCATTGCACAGAGCCTGTCCAAAGCCCTATAAATGCCACATCAACTACGAGGTGTCAGGGAGTTTTTTGTTGGTTTAGTTGGTTTTTGCTACCACATCTTATCCTCACACTTCAGCTTCTGACACATACAGGTGGTTCGAATAGTCTGCAAAATATAAGTAAACACTCTATAAAAACCATCTATAAAAGCCATCACCTAATTAAAAATGCATTCACAGTCCAACAAATGATCATGTTGAATCTGCAGAGGAACTTAAAGCTAACCCCCTCTCTTAGCACTGGGGGTGGAGAATATCAGCTTGAATCTCTTTAACTGCACTCAAAGAGAAGAAGAGAAGAAAAGGTCTCATGCCTAGTTTACCAAAAAAAAAAAAAAATCATCCAGAAAAATACAAGTTGAAGGGGGAAAGCATTTGCAGTAGGTACTTAATTACTACTTGAATAAGTGATCTAACACAGGTGCAATTCCCATTTTAAAAAAAGGAATCCGTTAGCCTAATTTATAAATCATAAGTTATACTTGTCAAAATAGCTTTTAGAGCTGCCAGCTATTACAGAGAACATGTAATAATGTCACTAATACCTTAATTTTTTTCTGCTTTATAAGTAATACAGGGGAACACAGAATGGGCCCCATCCCTCACATAAACATACTCAAGGCATCTGATGCAGGAGGCAGGCGGTCTTCATTTGCAAGAAACTCTTTCTGTTCTCCATTCTGAGCAGGGATGGGAACAGGCAGGGGAAATTCAGGTGTATCCCAAACCCAACAACAACAAAATGAATGAACTATTTCAGCAGATCTCTGTACTTCTAAGTTGCAACCAAACTCAGAATAGCACCTATTATTTTAGCTCCTACCGTTTGAAAGTCAGTTTGAGCATGCCCCCGATTTTTTTTAACTAAAAATATATTTAGCCCCACTTTGGCTGGCTCAGCCACCCCAACCACTGTGGCGTCTTGGTCAGGTCAATTGCTGCAGTTCCGGTTGTTTGATTGTTTTGTTCCATAAAATAAAAGCTCTGACTTCCTTTGAGCTCTAGTTCTAACCTTCTTTAAATCAGCTCCTATTCAGGACTCTCAGTCAAGAGAAGAAAATTACTCTGTTTTGAGACCTGGATAGAATAGACAAAGAAGAGAAAAGGGCGTGTTTCTTCCACAAGCACTTCAATAAATAAAATGAGCATCTCAGTGGAGATGACTGATTCTTTTAACCATCTGGCAAAAGACTTGTAAGCAAACTAAAGGATTTCCAGAAGTATGGACTTTAACTGCTGATGAAACTCCCATCTGAGCGACTAGAGAAGGAAAGCTCCTTTGTGTTCATGTTTTTAGAATGCAAGGAGCACCCTGTCTAACTAGGGGTGGGGGCCCCTCAAGAAGCAGTGAGGGCTTCTAGGAAAAGGCTCGCCCACCCTGCCGTTCACCTTGAAACTTGAGAGCAAGTGGGGGAAAAACTACTGGGCTACAGGACACAGAACTGGGTGGACAGGTGCCAGCCTTCCCCGATGACTTTATTTGATTCGTGAACAAACTCCTTTCAATTTGATGCTGGTTTTCACCAAGTTTGCTTCCCCAGGGAAGAGGGCTGTGTCTAAGCAGTGTCCAATCAGTGACCTTCTCTCAAAATTGCCTTCATTGTTTCTAAATTACAGCTTACAAAAGATGATCGTATTATACATGCGAATGATCACAAGCCCATTGCTTTTTTTGGATTAAATCCTAACTTCCATGAAACAATTTGCGTTATATCAAGCATACAAAAATTGTCTTAGAGACTGGAAAATATATTTGATGTTCTTCATCATATCGACTGTCCAAACAATTTCCCCTTCCCCTTACAACTCACCCCAAAGGTAAACTATAATGCTATGAATATTTTTCTGTTTTCTTTACATAATCTGCTCTCCCCTTTTACAGGAAACTATTATTTTTCCCCTGAAAAAGAGTAGTCTGTGACTGAAGAGGTTACTGTAAAAAAAGAACTTTTCATTGTCTTAATACTCATTCATCTCTAACTTCTGCATCATTCTTTGTTTTTAAAAAAATCTTCTTTTCATCTTTTCCATAAACTCTCCATTAAGGATTGGAAGCTCTCCAGTAATCAGTAGTTTGAAAATGATTCACAGAAAATGAACAGTTTTCTCTGATGGGTACGACCACCTCCTGGGGAGGAAAAATAGTTCAATAGCAAACAATAATGTGACTTCAGCAATACGTGAACCGTGAACTCCCTGATGTTCAAGCTGGTTTTAGAAAAGGCAGAGGAACCAGAGATCAAATTGCCAACATCCGCTGGATCATGGAGAAAGCAAGAGATTTCCAGAAAAATATCTATTTCTGCTTTATTGACTATGCCAAAGCCTTTGACTGTGTGGATCACAATAAACTGTGGAAAATTCTGAAAGAGATGGGAATACCAGACCACCTAACCTGCCTCTTGAGAAACCTATATGCAGGTCAGGAAGCAACAGTTAGAACTGGACGTGGAACAACAGACTGGTTCCAAATAGGAAAAGGAATACGTCAAGGCTGTATATTGTCACCCTGCTTATTTAACTTCTATGCAGAGTATATCATCAGACACGCTGGACTGGAAGAAACACAAGCTGGAATCAAGATTGCTGGGAGAAATATCAATCACCTCAGATATGCAGATGACACCACCCTTATGGCAGAAAGAGAAGAGGAACTAAAAAGCCTCTTGATGAAAGTAGAAGAGGAGAGCGAAAAAGTTGGCTTAAAGCTCAACATTCAGAAAACGAAGATCATGGCATCCGGTCCCATCACTTCATGGGAAATAGATGGGGAAAGAGTGGGAACAGTGTCAGACTTTATTTGGGGGGGGTCCAAAATCACNAGATTGGGGGCAGGAGGAGAAGGGGACGACCCAGGATGAGATGGCTGGATGGCATCACGGACTCGATGGACGTGAGTCTGAGTGAACTCCGGGAGATGGTGATAGATAGGGAGGCCTGGCATGCTGGGATTCATGGGGTCGCAAAGAGTCGGACATGACCGAGCGACTAAACTGAACTGATCCATTCATATTATAATGGGGAAAACTGCTTTGAGAGTGAAATATTCTATAAAACTGTCTCTAATTATAGCCTCTGCTGAATAGGGGACAACATTCTGCTTTAATATGTTTTTATGATGGAATAGTCTTACTTGAACTCAAAAGACTCCCTGTTCCAATGCTTCATAAATTGTTGTTCACAGTAAGTATTCTTAAAGTCTGATCCTCATAATGTAAGACCACTACACACACCTCTTCCCTTGCAGTCTCTTGACTGACCTTCCAAGTTCACACTCCAAACTCATTGTATCCGTCTGTTCTAGCTGCTGTAACAAAAGACCACAGACAGATTTTCTGTTTTAAATAACAGAAATCTGGGAATTCTGTGGCAGTCCAGCAGTTCAGACTCAGCTTCTTCTGTGAGGGGCCAGGGTTCAAACCCTGGTTGGGGAACTAACATCCTACAAGTGGCACGGCTTGGCCAAAACAAAAACAGAAAATTATTTTTTGTGCTTCTGGAGGCTGGGAAGTCCGAGACCAAGGTCCTAGGCAATTTGGCTTCTGGTGAGGGCCTGCTTCTCAGCTTGTAGATGAACGCCTTCTCACCTTGTGCTCACGTGGCAAAGAGAGAGCACCTCCTGGGGTCTCTTCTTATAAGGACGCAAATCCTTTCAGGCCCTGCTCCATGATTTCCTTCAACCTTAATGCTTCTTCTCCAGTACTTCTCTCCAAATACAGTCACGGTGGGGGCCAGGGCTTCAACACATGAATTTGAGAGGGACTCAATCTGTCCACAGCATGAAGTAATCACTACAAGGGACCACAGGGAGGTTTCCAGGGCACTGGGAATGGTCTACAAACTGACGTGGGAGCTCTTTGCCCAGGTGTGCCCCTTCTGTAAGAAGGCCTCAAGCTATACACTTTCAGGTCTGTAGGTTTCATGAAGAGGACGACCCAGGATGAGATGGCTGGATGGCATCACGGACTCGATGGACGTGAGTCTGAGTGAACTCCGGGAGATGGTGATGGACAGGGAGGCCTGGCGTGCTGCGATTCATGGGGTCGCAAAGAGTCGGACACAACTGAACGACTGAACTAAACTGAAGTGGACCATAAGCAGATGAACCTAAAAACCCCTCAAACCATCAATCTGGCTGCCCAGTGAACAATGGAATGAAGGAGGACAAGAAGGGAGGCAGGGAGGCTGCGACTGCATCAATGCAGAGCTGGGGCAGGGAGGAGCAACCTGAAATAGCGGGCATGAAGCTAACTGGGCCTGCCAACGAAGAAAGAAGGCCGCGAGATCTGAGGCTGGGTTATGTCAGTGATGGCTCCTCGTTCATTACTCAGAACCCTGAGCTTTCCGTCTATACGCTGAACTTCTCTCTCTCTCTCCCTCTCTCTTACACACACATTATCTGAGCCAGAATGTCTACTCCTGACAAGAGACCTGAGCTGCATGGCTCCTTCATCTCTACATGGTGGCTTTTTCCTTATGGGCAGAAAGGGGATTTACAAGGTTACTTTCACAAGCTGCCTAGAATGGTGTCTGAAAAACAGCAGGCACTCAATTAGCTATTAGTATTACAAAAAAACAAATCGCCATTCTTGTTACCCTTTCCCTCTATTTTGCTAGCCGACTGTTTGATCACATCTTTTCTTGACACTATTCCTGTCTAGGACAGGAGTTAACATTCCAGGAACAAGAGTCTAGCTACTTGGAGATCATCTTGGGTTTTTCTGCTCCTCGTCTGTCCCCACGTTAATATTCCATCGAGTACCATCATTCCTTATATCTTCAGTACTGTCTATAACCCTCTTTTTTTTTTTTTGGCTGCATTTTGTGGCATGTGGGATATTAGCAGTGCCCTGACCAGGGGCCAAACCCACAGCCACTACAATGGAAGCACACGGTCCTCATCACTGGACCACCAGGGAAGTCTCTGTACCCATTCCTTGATCTCTACCCTAGTTCAGGCATCAGCGTTTCATTGAAACAACATTTGATTTACTGCAATATCCTAAGAGCTGATCTCCCTGATAATGCTAGTTCTCTAACTCAACTTGCCACGCCAGGCTCTTTTACTTCCTAACTGTAACTCCTCGTCATCTACTTACACGAGGCCCAGGCTCCTTAACTAGAAGCTTCCACGTTCCCATGATCTCCCATAGCCCTGTTCCTTAAAGGCTCAGTCCTGGGCTAATCAGGAAGAAATTCTCAACGTTCTTTACCAGTCACCTCTGCATTTTTACACAATGCAGGCTATGCTGTAGGAAGCTTCAGGGCTAAATCAAGATAAAAAATCTAAACTCTAGGAGGGTGGGGACACGCCCAAGACCTTACACATAATATGCTTTAGGTAAATAATTGCTGAATTCAAGTGTGACTAGCTTGAACAGAAACTGGAGATAGATAGGAGGAAACAGATCAAGTCAACAGACAAGAGGCAAAAGGGAAAAGCAATTACATCAGAATGATACTGCAACAGGAGGGAAGGCGGTAGGCACGAACTTTAAAAGAATGACATAGCCCAAGGACACAGCAGAAACTGATTAGAATCAAATAGGTCCAAGATGACAGATAAGTAGACTTCCACTAGACCTTGAGCCTCAAAAATCACTGCAGATGGTGACTGCAGCCATGAGACTAAAAGACACTTGCTCCCTGGAAGGAAACTTATGACAAACCTAGACAGTGTATTAAAAAGGCAGAGACTTCACTTGGCCAACAAAGGTCCATATAGTCAAGGATATGGTTTTTCCAGTAGTCATGAACAGATGTGAGAGTTGGACTATAAAGAAGGCTGAGCACCAAACAATTGATGCTTTCAAACTGTGGTGCTGGCAAAGACTCTTGAGAGTCGGTTGGAGAGAAAGGAATCAAACCAGTCAATCCAAAAGGAAATCAACCCTTAATATTTATTTGAAGGACTGATGCTGAAGCTCCAATACTTTGGCCACCTGAAGTGAAGAGCCAGGTCATTGGGAAAGACCTTGATGCTGGGAAAGAATGAGGGCAGGAGGCAAAGGGGGTGACAGAGGACGAGATGGTTGGATCACCAACTCAATGGACATGAGTTTGAGCAAACTCCAGAAGGTGGCTGAAGGACAGGGAAGCTTGGCGTGCTGCAGTCCATGAGGTTGCAAGGAGTCGGACACGACTTAGCAAATGAACAGCAACAACTCAAGACCTGTGCTCATTGTAACACATCAGCAAGCCAAGTGACACCCACCAGCACCATGACAATGGCCCACTGTCAAATATCAAAAAGTGGACAGTGGCCCAATTCCTGGAAATCCCCACCCCTAATCCTCCCACTCATTAGCCTATGAAATTAGCCAGCCTATACAAACTAACCATGTCATATTTCAGGGCCACTCTTGCCTTCTGAGACAGCACACTCTCTCATGTCTGCAGAGTGTTTCTCTCTAAAGAAATCCACTTCTCACCTATCACTCTATCTCTCATTGAGTTCTTTCTGCAATGAGACATCAAGAACCTGAGTTTCATTAAGTCCTGAAACCAGGTGTGTGATCTCGGCTAAAAGACCCTGGTTTCAAGTCCCAGTCTGTGTTACACGGCTTCGATACCACCCTTAGGACTTCCCTCGTGGCTCAGTGGTAATCTGCGTGCCAATGCAGGAGACCCAGGTTCAATTCCTGGGTGGGGAAGATCTCCTGGAGAAGGAAATGGCAACCCACTCTAGTATTCTTCCCTGGAAATCACATGGGCAGAGGAGCCTGACAGGCTATATAGTCCATGGGGTCGCAAAAGACTTGGACACGACTTAGCAACTGAACACCAACGAATACCACCAATAGACCCAGACCAAAGAGCTTCTCCTTTGCAGAGTCTACTCTGGCCCTCTTCTGGCCATTCTCTCCACACAGGAACCACTTCTGGAGCTGGGTGACCTTAGTTAAGCTGCTTCACTGGTCAGCCTGGGCCTCAGTTTCCTCATCTGTAAAATGGAGCTAATAGTGCCTATTCCTGAAAAGTCTGTTGAAAGGATTATATGAGTTCATATTTGTGAAGTGCCTGAGACAACTCCTGGGACACAGTAAGCACTGTGTAAGTGTTTGTTAAAGAAACAAAATGTATGTGGAGAAAGGGAGCCACAGGAAATTGTGTCCCAACCTCACTAAGAACACGTTACCCACAAAATCCAAGATTTAAAATTCTATGGTTTCATGAGGATACAATGGGTAAAGTCAGGCTTCTAGGCTTGGCTTGGAAACCCAGTCCCTACATGTAGGAAACTTCTAAGGGAAGCCACTTCAGACAACTCAACTCACTAAAAAAAAATCAGAATCAGAAAAAACTGTTTGCTGAGGGACTGCCCACAGATGGGAATATAAATACGGTGAGTTTTGAAGCATATTAGAAAGACCTCAATAGATAAAATGGGCAAAGCATGCTATACCGTGAAACTAAAGCAGAAATTAACACACAGAAATACATTATCTGCTCTAATAAAGTAAAAGAATACAAAAACCAAAGCAAACTTAAGATGCCATCCCTCACCTCTCAAAGTAACTAGCAATATCAGTGATGCATGTAATCTGTTCCCGGTGGCACCCAAATTAGCATAACTTATGAAAACACACCCTTAACCACTAATTTGTAGAGGAAGGCTCACAAGTTAAGCCACTTATCTGGAGTAAGTGGCAGACTGAGGATTCAAATCTGTATCTTGATGACAAAACGCTTGTTGTTTGTACTAGTGGTGAAACCTGGAAGTTTACCCTCAGGAAATGAGACGAAAAGGTCACAGAAACAAAGACACTCCCTACAGAATGGAAATCAGTGTGTTCACTGGCATCAAAAAGAATGACTTAGTTAATTGCAATGTATTTTTTTTTAATGACATAGAAACACAAGGCATTCCATAAGTGAAAGCAAAACGAGTGTGCGTCAAGCTAACTGCAGCTCAATAAAAATCCATATGCTTATGAATCACAAATTATGGATTAAACATATTGAATTAAATACATACGCATTTAAAATTAATATGCCGAAGTAGAGAATGTTCTGAGTATTTTGTTAGGTATCTAGTATTACAATATTTTAAAGAAGGAGGGAGACATAGAGTACAATTACGAAGCCTTAGAGCTTGATATGTTCATCTTCAAAACCATCTAGAACAGTCTGCTGAGAACCCAGCCTTGAAAGAATGCTATTATGTCCAAGGTCACAGACCTTGTTACGAATAGAAACAATGGTAAAAAATTCTCAGCTTCTAGCCACTGTTCTCATCTCTTTCTCTATTTCAACTTTTTTTAAAAAAGATAACATTTTGGTAAGATATTACCAAGTAACACAATCTCTTAAAACAATAATATGTCTTCCCAAGAGTTCGAATAAGGTTCTGGCTGTGGGTCCTCTATACCACAGAAGCGTGTAGGCTGTAAGACACTCAGGGTTTGTTGTTTTCAAGTTCAAATCCACTACAACTGCTTACAAATTTCTTCAAGACTTTTAGAACATAAGAATGAGGTTGTTTTGATGAAGGGACCCTTTTAAACTCAAGGTTCCAAGCTAAATTATGAACTAGATATTATCCTTCAATCACTGCAATACTAATAACATTGTTATAGAGAAAAAAGCGATCTCCAATACAAATGTGTTCACAGAACGAACCTTTCCCAATCCTGGAGTCCAACTCAATATATGACCTTCTTTGAAATAAAAAACAGCACTTAGATTCTCCCTTATTGTGAGTCTATCTGCAGTCATACATTGCCAACTCAAAGATTTCCTTCCATGTAAAAATTAACATAACACTAACTCATGAACTTTTCAAATGCTATCTGAAGTGACAGGTTTTCATCATTGTAGATTTCAAATAAAATATGAAAGGGAAGAGGAACAGTGTTGACTCTTCCCTTTCATAGTAGTAAGAAAGAAGAAATGCTTCTCCTCTACTAGAAACACACACACACACACACACACACATACCCCTATTAGTTATTCCCTAAGGATCTGAAAGGGAAGGCTTAACATGTCTCATATATTCCAGTGATTAATGCTTTATTTAATTTTAGGAACAAACACCAGTGCCAGGTGAAGCAATACGGCTGAAGAACAAATTCTTACAAAATTCTCACGTTACTCCTAAAATCTGTTCCTAAACATATTCTTATTAGCATTTAAAATGCCTTTTATCTCAGTTCAAAAAGAACAGAAGCGAAACACTAAAAAGAAGTAGGATTTATAGCTCTGTTAAAACACAGTTTATACTAAAGAAAATACTTAAAACAGGAGGCAATAGTATAGTTGCAGGTTAAGCCTGCTCGTTTTAACCAGGAAACAGGTTATTTTTAAGATCTAAGAGTTAAACTCATTCAATAAACACCTACTGAGTTCTATTATTTATCAAGCATCAAATTCTGAGCTAAAGAAATGTTAACGAATTTTTTCAAAGTATTTCAGTTTACAAAGTTCTCTTGTAAACCAACAGATGCTTAGAAATTACATGGGTCTTCTTTCCATTCATTATGCATTTGAAAAACTCTATCTCAAGAGGAACAGATGCAGAAAAAGAGCTTTATCTGTCTGGGTGTGGTTATATTAGAAGGATTCCATTTGCAAAGAAAAAAAAAAATCCAGGCTTTCTCTTAAATTAGGAACATACACAGTGCTAAGGGAAGCACTCCAGTCTATGTAACATTTGTAAGTGACAAATGGTTTTTGCAGCCCCATCGATTGATTAATAACTGCTCAGACATTTGCTCCGATGGAAATCTGGAGCCGCATTGTACAGAACCCACCTTGAAGCAGCTGCAGAAGTAATGATCCCTAGGAAAGGATGGATGCATTTTCTTCCGTTATCTTCCAGATTCTGTAAGTTGCTGTAATTGTTTTTAGGCTTGCTTGTTTTTCCTGCTCACTAAATGACCTCGAGCAAGATTTGTTTAAAAGTTGAGTATGTGCCTGTAGAAATGCACACAAGAGGAATGCCACCTCAAAACCACCGAGAAAAAGGTGGTTCTTTCATATCAATCCCTAAAGGGTAGTCTTTCAAAGGGCAGGTCCCCTTGTAGTCTTACTAACTGGATAAATCAACAGAACCCTATGTAAACCCTTCATAAAAGACAGGATTGTGATCAAACATAATCATCGACTTCCTAGGGGGAAAAGCGAAAATAAACCATAAGTAAATAAAACAGGTTCCTCCAAATCTTCGGATCTCCGGGTGTATTGTGCTCCAGGAGCCACTCCCAGGCTTCCCTTTGTGTGAGGCACCGGGAGCTGTTGTCCACAGGGAGAGAGGATGCAAGGGATGGGAGGCAGGTTCAGAGCTGGAGGGAACCCTATCTCTTCAGCTGCCCAGATTGCTGACAAAGCTACCATTTTATTAGCCATCCTCTCTCAGTGCCACCAACGCTCTAAGCAAAACCAGAAACATGCAGTCCAAGGCTTTGGCATCTGTTAAAATGTCTCCAACACCTTCAGACCTGAAGCAAACACTTGCAGGAAGAAATACACATTTTCAATTCCTTCCTGGCTCCCCTAGCAAGACTTTGCAACAATGACTAACCATCAGAACACCATGCTATTAAAATGAACATTTTCAGCTGTAGCTTTGCTACATTTAAATTCTGTGCATGATTTTTTAAAAGTGTCCTGGGAACACAGGAAGATTAAAAAAACAGGAGATTCATTGTTCTACACTGTAAATTGTTTCTACCCTAATGGCGTTTATACACAAAATTTCACTCTGATCAATTTGACAATCCTTAGACCAAGAAAAATGGTCAGGAGTGTCATCAATTAATAATTATGATCAGTCTAATTTTTACCCTTTACTAGCTATTTCCTACCTGCAAAGATGAATGCTAGACACTTAAAATCTGTATAGAGGTCTAGACAATTAGAACGGCTTTCCAAGTCAATGAGGCATTNAGGGATGAGAACCTTACCATTTTGCACCCCTCAAGGTGATTCAGGCGAAGATCATCAACGGATTCTAAAACATTGTTTGGGAACAGAATAATCAGGATCAAACTCTCACATTATCCCACAGGGGAGTCAGGCCTTCCTTGTGAAGAGATCTGGTGGGAACTCTGAATCAAAGCATCGAAATCAGCATCTCCCCGGAGTTGTATGACTCCAGGTGTGATCTAACAGTCAGTACTCAACATTACCTAGGTATATTCTTGTTGAGAATGTTCAGCCTGAACTTCCCTGCTACAGTGACTAAGAATCCACCTGCCAATTCAGGGGACACGGGTTTGATCCCTGGTCAGGAGGATTCCACATGCCGCTGCAGAGCAACTAAGCTCGTGCGCCACAGCCACCGAGGACGAGCTCGAGAGTCCACGCTCTGCCACGGGAGAAGCCACCGCAAAGAGAAGCCCGCAGACCGCAACTAAGGGCCGTCCCCGTGCAGCAACGACGACCAAGTGCAAGGTCGCTGATCCTGAATCTAATCACAGAAAAACGAATCCGACGAATCCACGATGCAAGAAACTGGCCTGGGCTCATCATAAACATAAATCACACAGAAAACAAGAGAGAAATATTCCACTTCAAGAGACTAAAAGAAACATGTGCTGTCCTCGGTGTGCTTAGTAGCTCAGTTGCATCCGACTCTTTGCGACCCCATGGACTGTAGCCCGCCAGGCTCCTCTGTCCATGGGGACCCTCCAGGCAAGAATACTGGAGTGGGTTGCCATGCCCTCCTCCAGGGGATCTTCCCAACCCAAGGATCGAACCCAGGTCTCCAGCATTGCAGACAGATTCTTTATTGTCTGAGCCACCAAGGAAGCCCATAACTGAATATAATTTGGGACCTTTGATTAGACCTTGGATCCAATTATTTTTAAGCAGGTATAAAATTTTAAAATAGCATAAATTTGAATCCGAACTCTATCTTAGATGATATCACCAATTTTATGTTAAATTTCTGAAGTGTGATAATGATTCTGTGGTTAAGCAGAAGAATGCAAGAATGTATTCTTAGGAGAAGCGCTAAAGTCTTTAGAAGCATTTTGATGTCTAAACAAGTTCAACACACACACACACACACACACAAACATATACACACATACAAGGTACAAACAAAAGAAGGAAAGCAAATCTGGCAAATGTTGATGACTGGTGAATTTTACAGAAGAAGCTGCTTCTGTGTGTTTGGTGAGAAACATATTTAACCAACAGAAATTCTCACCACCTCCTCACCATGGAAACATTTCATTATTCCAGCAACTCCCCCATCTAGACACAGTATTTCTTATCTATTAAGTCAGAACTGTAAGAATAATTTTTCAAAAGCCAGAAGAGAACATGCTTTAATTGCTACGGGTGTACAATGCAGACTGTTTCCTTGGAACCCCTGTGCTGTTTGTCATACAAACATTCACTTCAGAAGGCATCTTTAATTTTTAGCTTTACCTGGCTTTTTAAAGAATACCAGATATTTAGTTTGCTAAAAAAAAAAGGGGGGGGGGAATCAATATCACTGGCCACCAGGGAAATGCAAACCAAAACCATGATGACATACTACTTCACACGCACAATGATGACTACAATCAGAGTGCAGTTAACCAAGTGCTGGAGATATGGAAAAACTGGACCCCTCTTACACTGCTCATGGGAAAGGAAAACCTGTCTTGGAAAACAGTCTGCTAGCTCCTCAAAAGATTAAACATAGAGTTAACACGAGTTCGTGCGTGCTAAGTTGTTTCAGTTGCGTCTGACTCTTTTCGACCCTATGGACTGTAGCCCACCAGGCTCTTCTGTCCATGGGATTCTCCAGGCAAGAATACTCCATGGCAAGTGGGTTGCCATGTTCCTTCCAAGGGGGAGCATGGGGATCCCCCAACTCAGGGGTTGAACCCGTGTCTCCTGTGCCTTTTGCACTGGCACGTAAGTTCTTTACCACCAGTGCCACCTAGGAAGCCCCTAGAGTTAACATATAACCTAGCAATTCTTGCTTGTTCAGTCACTAAGTCACATCCTACTCTTTGTGACCCCATGGACTGAAGCACGCCAGACTGTTCTTCTAACTCCTCACTATATTGCAGAGTTTGCTAAAATTCATATCCACTGAGTGAATGGACATGGACATGGTTGGTGATGCCCTCCAACCATCTCATCCTCTGCTTCCCCCTTCTCCTTTTGCCTTCAATTTTTCCCAGCATCAGGGTCTTTTACAGTGAGTTGGCTTTTCCTATCAGGTAGCGAAAGTATTGAGCTTTAGTATCAGTCCTTCCAATGAATATTCAGGGTTGATTTCCTTTAGGATTAACTGTTTGGATCTCCTTGCTGTCCAAAGGACTCTCAAGGGTCCTCTGCTTTAGTATCAGTCCTTCCAATGAATATTCAGGGTTGATTTCCTTTAGGATTAACTGTTTGGATCTCCTTGCTGTCCAAAGGACTCTCAAGGGTCCTCTCCAACACCACAGTTCAGAAATATCAATTCTTTGGTGCTCAGCCTTCTTTATGGTCCAACTCTCACCTTTACATGACTACTGGAAAAACCACAGCTTTGACTATATGGACCTTTGTCGGCAAAGTGATGTCTCTACTTTTTTAATACATTGTTTAGGTTTGTCATAGCTTTCCTTCCAAGGAGCAAGCATTTTATAACTTCATGGCTGCAGTCACCATCCGTAGTGATTTTGGAGCCCAAGAAAATAAAATCAGTCACTGCGTCCACTTTTTCCCCTTCTAATTGCCATGAAGTGATGGGAATTTTGAGTTTCAAACCAGCTTTTTCACTCACCACTTTCACTCTCTTCAAGAGGCTCTTTAGTTCTTCTTCACTTTCTGCTATTACAGTGGTATCATCTGCATATCTGAGGTTGTTGCTATTTCTCCCGGCAATCTTGATTCCAGCTTGAGCTTCACACAGCCTGGCATTTTCATGACATATTCTGCATAGAAGTTAAATAAGCAGGATGACAATATTCAGCCTTGTTGTACTACATTCCCAATTTTGAACCAGTCAGTTGTTCTATGTCCAGTTCTAACTGTTGCTTCTTGTCCTGAATACAGGTTTCTCAGGAGACAGGTAAGGTGCTCTGGTACTCCCATCTCTTTATAAAAATTTTCCACAGTTTGTTGTGGTCCACTCAGTCAAAGGCTGACTAGTTGATGATGCAGATTCTGGAACTCCCTTGCTTTCTCCATGATCCAGCAAATTTCCGATTCCTCTGCTTTTTCTAAACCCAGCTTGTACATATGTAAGTTCTTGGTTCATATACTGCTGAAGCCCAGCTTGAAGGATTTTGAGCATAACCTTCCTAACATGTGAACTAAGCACAATTGTACAGTAGTCTGAACATTCTTTGGCATCGCCCTTCTTGAGGATTGGAATGAAAACTGATCTTTTCCAGTCCTATGCCACTGCAGAGTTTTCCAAATTTGCTGATATATTGACTTCAGCACTTTAACAGCATCATATTTTAGGATTTGAAAGAGTTCAGCTGGAATTCCGTTGTCTCCACTAGCTTTGTTTTTAGTAATGCTTACTAAGGCCCACTTGACTTTACCCTCCAGGATGTCTGGCTCCAGGTGAGGACTACAACATCACAGTTATCCGGGTCATTACAATCTTTTTTGTATAGCTCTGTGTATTCTTGCCACCTCTTCTTAATCTTTTCTGATTCTGTTAGGTCCTTACTGTTTCTGTCCTTTATTGTCTTCATCTTGCATGAAAATACCCTTGATATCTCCAATGTTCTTGAAGAAATCTCTAGTCTTTCTCATTCTATTGTTTTCCTCTATTTCTTCGCATTGTCCATTTAAGAAGGCCTTCTCATTTCTCCTTGCTGTTCTCTGGAACACTGCATTCAGCTGGGTATATCTTTCCCTTTCTCCCTTGCCTTTAGTTCTCTTCTTTCCTCAGCTATTTGTAAAACTTTCTCAGACAACCACTTCTTGAATTTTTTTTCCCTTTGAGATGGTTTTGATCACTGCCTCCTGAACAATGTTACAAACTTCTGCCCATAATTCTTCAGGCACTCTGTCTACCAGATCTAATCCCTTGAATCTATTTGTCACCTCCACTGTTATAAGGGATTTGATTTAGGTCATACATGAGTAGCGAGTGGTTTTCCCTACTTTCTTCAATTTAATCCTGAAGTTGGCAATAAGGGGCTCATGATCTTAGCCACAGTCAGCTCTAGGTCTTGTTTTTGCTGACTCTATAGAGCTTCTCTATTTTCAGCGGCAAAGAATATAATCAATCCAGTTTTGGTGTTGACCATCTGGTGTTGGCAGAGTCATCACCAGGTTCTCATGGCAAGAATACCAGAACAGGTTGCCATTCCCTACTCCAGTGGACCGTGTTCTGTCAGAACTCTTCACTATGACCCATCCGTCATAAGTGGCCCTGCACGGCACAGCTCCTAGTTTCAATGAATTATCCAAGCCCCTTCGCCACAAGGCTGTGATCTGTGACTAGCAATTCTACTTCTAGGTAAATACCCAAGAGAAATAAAAACATATGTCTAGGCAAAAACTTGTACACTAATGTTCCTAGCAGTTTTAAATAGCCAAAAAGTGGAAAAAAAACAACCCAAATGTCCACCAACCAATGCACGGATGAATAAAATGTGGGGTTGCTGTTGCTGCTTAGTCTCTCAGTCGTTTCCGAGTCTTTCGTGACTGCACAAACGATAGCCCTCCAGGCTCCTGTGTCCATAGGTTTCCCAGGCAAGAATACTGGAGTGGATTGCCATTTCCTTCTCCAGGGGATCTTCCCAACCCAGAGACTGAACCCACGTCTCTTGCATTGACGGTGGATTCTTTACTGACGAGTCACCAGAGAGGCCCTAAGATGTGGGATCTATCCATACAGTACAATATTATTTGGCAATTAGAACTTTGCAAACATTATACTAAGCAAAAAGAGTCAGACACAAAAGGCCACATACTACATGATTCCATTTGTATGACACATCCAGAATAGGAAAATCTTGAGAGACAGCAAGGAGCTGAGTGGTTACCAGGGACTGCGGGGAAGAAAACAGGGAATGGTTGCTAATGGGTATGAGGTTTCTTTAGGGGGTCAAAATGTTCTAAAATTGACTGTTTTGATGATAAGTGTATGCAACTCAGTGACCATATTGGGTTGGCCAAAAAGTTCATAAGACATTACAGAAAAACCTAAATGAACTTTCTAGCCAACCTAATCCAAAAAAAAACCCCCACTGAATTATACATTTTAAATGATAAATTGTAGGGTATGTGAATTATATCTCAATAAATTCTTCCAGAAATTGAGATTGGGAAATAACTCAGAGGGAAAGGTACCCGTGGATATTTTCCTGGGGGAAACATATCTGTTCATTTCCTGTTAATCACAAACAAGATCTACAGTGCTTCTTGAGCAACAGTAAAAGTCATGACCAATCAGATTTAAGTGGTGTTGGTTCCTGAAGGAAATAAAATACATCCTTTTAATTATGTAGGCTTCCCCAGATGTTTTGGCCACTTCTTACGATAGAAATCAGCTCCTTTTCCACTACAATTGGAGGGGAAAACTGAATAGAATAATAAGTCTCAAGTGCTATTGAAAGATATTCCTTACTAAATTTTAAAATTTTAGGAAGGATATATATAAAACTTGAAAAAAAATCTTAAAACTCAGGTGACATTTTGATACTATCATCCATCTTTGAACAGGCTGACTGACAGGTTTTAGCTGTCTTTAAAAAGACAGTGAAATCTAAAAGCCATGTAGCTTCTATATTCATATGTCTGTAGAAATCTTTTCACCTAAGATGGAACATTTTTTATCTTCACCATGAGATTTAGTCGTAAGATATTAAGTATTTTCCATACCTATTGGTATGGAAAGCACTGGGGCTTCCCTTGTGGCTTAAGATGGTAAAAAATCTGCCTGCAATGCAGGAGATCCGGGTTCAATCCCTGGGCTGGGAAGATCCCCTGGAGAAGGGAATGGCAACTCACACGAGTGTTCTTGCCTGGAGAATTCCATGGACAGAGGAGCCTGGCAGGCCACAGTCATGGGGTCATAGAGAGTCAGACACGACTGAGCGAGTAACACATACCTAGTATTGGGGACACTTTCCTTCCAACATTCTTATTACAATAAACCTTGATATGCCCCAAATTCCAATGTTTTATTCTGTAATATTAAAACAGAAAGTGTTAGAGAAGACTCTTGAAAGTCCCTTGGACTGCAAGGAGATCAAACCAGTCAATCCTAAAGGAAATCAACCCTGAATTTTCATTGCAAGGACTGATGCTGAAGTGCCAATACTTTGGCCACCTGATGTGAACAGACTCATTGGAAAAGACTCTGATGCTGGGAAAGACTGAAGGTAGGAGAAGGGGACGAGATGGCTGGATGGCATCACCAACTCAACGAACATGAGTCTGAGCAAGCTCTGTTGGTGAAGGACAGGGAAGCCTGGTGTGTTGCAGTTCACGGGGTCGAAAAGAGTCAGACACAACCGAGCAACTGAACAACAACAAGAATGTTAAAACAAGGGTTTGAAAGTTGGTCAAATATCCTGCAAATTATTAATACAGGTCTGTTCCAAAACTCAAAGTTTCCATATAATGTAGTATTTGATTAGATGCTGTATCTTCTATTGTTAAAAAAAAAAAAAAGATCAATATTGACAGATTCGCACTAAATTTAGTTAGATATATACAGCTGCCAAATTTTTATTTTTGTTTTAAATATATGTATTGAGAACATGTTCTTTTTTTTTTTTTGGCTGTGCTGAAACATGTGGGATCTTAGTCCTCAAATCAGGGGTTGAACCTGTGTCCCCTGCATTGGAGCTCGGAGTCTTACCCACTGGATTGCCAGGGAAGTCCCGCCCATTGCTTTAATAGTTACTACTAGCTTGGTCCCACACGAAGGTTCCTGGATCTCACTTGGAAAAAAAAAAATGTATATATATACACATATGTATATATATATAAGGTCAGGGTCTTGTGCAGGGGGGTGGCTAAGTGGGTTCTGTCAGGAAGGAAGGTGATGCCCAGTGAGTGTGGACAGGAAACAGAGCAGTTGGGGAGGCGGCTGTCTCCATCAGCAAAACCTCAAGGTGTGAAGAATGGGTGTTTCCCTATTGACAATGGAAAAAACTAGTAGCCTGGAGAATTTGCCTTTGAACTATCTCCACAGCCACTAAAAAGAAACCACACCCTGCACCTTCCCTGGAACCTCTCACTCTCCGTTCCTGCCATTATCCCTGGTATTTTTGCCTGTGAAAAAGCCTCATTAATTTAACACTGATACATTACAGCTCAAACAGCCTGCAATGCAGGAGACCTCAGTTCATTTCCTAGGTTGGGAAGATCTGCAGGAGAAGGGATAGGCTACCCACTCCAGTATTCCTGGGTTTCCCTGGTGGCTCAGCTGGTAAGGAATCCGCCTGCAATGCGGGAGACCTGGGTCTGATCCTTGAGTTGGGAAGATACCCTGCAGGAGGGCATGGCAACCCAATGAAATATTCTTGCTGGAGAATCCCTGATGGAAGAGGAGCCTGGTGGGCTACAGTCAAAGAGTCGGACACAACTGAGCGACTAAGCACAGCACATTTCATTTCGCCAGCGTATGAGAACAGACATGTGTCTTTCTACGGATGCATTCTAGACATTTGAGTGAGTGTCCGACTCTTTGAGACCCCATTGACTATACAGTCCATGGAATTCTCCAGGCCAGAATACTGGAGTGGGGAGCCTTTACCTTCTCCAGGGGATCTTCCCAAACCAGGGATCAAACACAGGTCTCCCACATTGCAAGCAGATTCTTTACCAGCTGAGCCACAAAGGAAGCCCCATTTTAGACATTTAATAGTCCCCAATAACAGGAATCGAAAATGGTATACAGTGGCTACAGACACAAAATCAATCCCTTTGTTCTACAAATGTATCTATCACTAACTTTCCAAAATTAAGTGCACAGGAAATGAAGCTGGCACTCTGAACACTACTCTTCTCAAAATAACCCAACTCCAAACCCCACCTTCTCTCTGTTCACCAGGGTTTTGTGGGTTCTGCTGTGATAACTTTCTCTCAAGAACCTGAAAATATTCATAATCATTTAAGGAACAAAATCTACACTTCTGATTTTAATGCAGCAATATCTGGACTCTGGAGACTATTTTTAAAGTCTTTATTGAATTTGTTCAGTTCAGTTCAGTTCAGTCACTCATTCGTGTCCGACTCTTTGCGACCCCGTGAATCGCAGCATGCCAGGCCTCCCTGTCCATCACCAACTCCCAGAGTTCACTCAGACTCACATCCATTGACTCAGTGATGCCATCCAGCCATCTCATCCTTTGTCGTCCCCTTCTCCTCCTGTACCCAATCCTTCCCAGCATCAGAGTCTTTTCCAATGAGTCAACTCTTCGCCTGAAGTGGCCAAAGTACTGGAGTTTCAGCTTTAGCATCATTTCTTCCAAATAAATCCCAGGGTTGATCTCCTTCAGAATGGACTGGTTGGATCTCCTTGCAGTCCAAGGGACTCTCAAGAGTCTTCTCCAACATCACAGTTCAAAAGCATCAATTCTTCGGTGCTCAGCTTTCTTCACAGTCCAACTCTCACATCCATACATGACCACTGGAAAAACCATAGCCTTGACTAGACGGACCTTAGTTGGCAAAGTAATGTCTCTGCTTTTGAATATGCTATCTAGGTTGGTCATAACTTTTCTTCCAAGGAGTAAGCGTCTTTTAATTTCATGGCTGCAGTCACTATCTGCAGTGATTTTGGAGCCCAAGAAAATAAAGTTTGACACTGTTTCCCCATCTATTTTCCATGAAGTGATGGGACCAGATGCCATGATCTTTGTTTTCTGAAGGTGTCATCTGCATATCTGAGGTTACTGATATATCTCCTGGGAATCTTGATTCCAGCTTGTGCTTCTTCCAGCCCAGCGTTTCTCATGATGTAACTCTGCATAGAAGTTAAATAAGCAGGGTGACAATATACAGCCTTGACGTACTCCTTTTCCTATTTGGAACCAGTCTGTTGTTCCATGTCCAGTTCTAACTGTTGCTTCCTGACCTGCATACAGGTTTCTCAAGAGGCAGGTCACGTGGTTTGGTATTCCCATCTCTTTCAGAATTTTCCACAGTTTATTGTGATCCACACAGTCAAAGGCTTTGGCATATTGAATTTGTACAATAATCCAAATGGACACTGACCAGTGCAAACTACATATACTACTTCTATTAATACAGCGTGGAGTATATTCAGTATGAGCCACCTGCTCTCATTTTATATAAGAACTAACAAAAAATAAATTAAACCTCTAGTGTTTTACTTCCTTTCTGTTTTTAAACTAATTCTCTTTCATCCTAAATTCCCTCCCATGTTGACCTAGAAGTTTCTCAATAAGCTTAAAATGGGAAAATATTAAAGAAAGTTTTAAAATGTTGAAATGATCTTGAGGCTCCCTTGGTCATTCCAGGGGTTAAGACTTCACCTTCCAATGCCGGGGGTGCAAGTGAGCTAAGGTCAGAAAACCAAACATAGACTAGAAACAATATTGTAACAAATTCAGAAATTCAGCAAAAGACTTAAAAAAAAATCTTCAAATAAAAAGAGGTTGAAATGATCTAAAACAGTCATCCTAATGCCTCTTCATTTTCTTGTGCTCCCTTCATTGTTTAGCCACATAAAAACACTTGTATTAGACAAGGTTCTGCATGTTTCCCACATTTTGAAACCATAACTGTTTTCCCAAGTTGCTACAAATTCTCTTGTGTTCTTCAGAGACTAAGAATCAGGTGTAAGTACCACATATAATTCACTTAACCTGTCTTTCAAAATCTCAAACAAGACACAGATAAACATTTGTAATACATTTTATGGAACACAGTTTACCTTCCTTTGTATTATTTTAATTTCCAGAACCAGGTGCACTGGAACAAAGGATGTGAATACTCACAGGGTTCCATGTGTTGCTAGACTGTTCTATANAGAATGACTTTATAGCATTCCATCAGGGTGTTTTTCTTCTATTCTATCAGAGGCATTCCTCACTCCCTGTCCTTCCATAGATCCAGTGCCCTCCTGTCTCTACTGGAAGCCGTGTGTCTGCCTGCTCCAGGGCACCGAGCTAATCCGGCTCTCCTCTTTATCCCCAGACGCTGTCACCATACCTGCATTTGAAAAAAAGACGTCATCCAGCATTTGCTTTCTAGTCTAACTCTTTTAGCTTCAGTCAGTTTGAGACATCTGCCTTCACTTCTGATGCAATGTGATAAAACAGCAGGCAACCCTTCCCAGGAGGGTCAATCAATTATGTCCATTCAACTGTTTGCATGATTAGACCACATTTACAAGGAGAAGGGCTGAATGACTTAGTTTTGTCAAATCTCTCACAAAATCCAGGACCACCATCAGTCCATCCTCCCAAAATCTTATAGTTTAGGAACCTGAACAACAATAAAAGACCAAGAAAGGAAGAAAAAAGAACAGAAAAAGAAATTTGATTATTAGATTTATTTTTAAGTGAACCCAAGCTGACCCCTAACGATCACCAATTTTTTCTCACACAACTGTTGAGCAATTCATTCTAGGCCAGGAATAATCACCATTATCTGTGGTTTCTATGATAAGGGAGGCTGACTGAGGGGGACGAATAGGCAAGGAGAAAGAATGGCTTTTATATAGATAGGCATATACTAATAGATTTTTAACAAACACTATTACTCTTTTAAAGACACCACTTAATTATTTTTAAAATTCTTTTTAGGTTTTACATTTACATCTGTGATCCATTTTTTAAAATTTATCTAATTTTAATTGGAGGTTAATTGCTTTACAATATATGATCCGTTTTGAGTTAGTTTCTATATATGGTGCAAAGTATGATCAGTTGTTATTGCTATTTCTTTTTACTACAGAAGTATTCAAATTTTCTTCCACCATTTGTTGTTCTGCATCCTATGTCATGTGGGATCTTAGCTCCCTGTCCAGGGCTCGAACCATGCCCTTGCATTAGAAGGTAGAGTCCTAACCACTGGACCACCAGGTAAGTGTCCTGAACTGTACACTTTAAATGAGTAAAATGTATATTAGGTGAATTATATATTAATAAAAACTGGTGCAGAAAGAAAAGAATGCTTTCATTTACATGTATAAATTTAACTTTGCCCTTAAAACATAAGCTTTTATTACAGATTCTATTTACTATACTCAAATTGAGTCTGTATCATTCAAATAAATGAGATTTTTGAATTGGAAATAGCTTTTTTTTTAACCAGAAATATTATATACATATTTATATTATATAAAAATCTATCTGTAGCATGCATTTGTGATTCCTGCTATCTTGATGAAGAATTTGTTGGCAAAAGAACCATCTAGAATTTTGCATTAAACACAGATCTTATTCTTTCATAATATTAGCAAGCAAAAGTAGTTAGCTGCTTTAAATGTATATTATAAAACTAATAGGCTTTGTCTCTTGTCCTTAAGGCACGCCAGCCATTCATTTCAGTCTTCTTGCAGCCTGCTCCTGGCTTGAGCTTCCTTCTTGGTGCCCTTAAGCTGTTGGGCCATCCTCCAAGCTCAAGTCCTCTGTTCCCTTCCTCTCTGTTACTCAGTCCCTCTGTCTCCCACTAGCTTTTCTCCCAGAACAGTCTCCTGTCCACTTGTCCTAAGCTGGAGACTGTATGGACCACCCAGGAAGACATCAGGGCAGATAAAGAGTTGAGGTAGGAGGGCTCAGCTTGAAGGGATAAAAGGCAATGAACTAGAGGTGTCCCTGGCAGAGAGATAATTTCAGGATTTGACAGCATGTAGATGTAATGGAAGCCAAGATGCTGCATGTTTCCCAAGAATTCATGGAGCAAAAATGACTGAAGAAATTAATAGCAACAGAAGTTTAGTCTGTGTTGAACAGATGCACCAATGACCAGCCTTGCGTAGATATAGCTAAAAAAGATCCGAGTTAGTAAGTAAGCCCAGGAAGTAAGGGGTGACTCTAGTTCAGGAAGTAATGGTAATTCTCCTGCCATTAAGTTATCTAGACTCTCAGAGAATCGCCATGTGAGTAAAGAGAAAATTTAAGAGAAGACTCTGGGAAAGTCACGTGAATACATTTTTCACCTATAAAGAGGAAATCTAAAGGCGAACAACTTCAATAAATAAACTCTTTTATATTCAGGCAAAGAAAATGGGTTTAGATTCTGAAGAACAAGGAAACTGAGACCCAAAAAACTTGTAAAAGCCTTAGACTTGAAGTTGTGAAAGGTCTTTTCAGCTTAAAAAAAAAAAAAAGTGGGAGGGGCTGAGGTCACAGCTGTGGGATGTTTCCACCTGAGAAACAGTCCTGATAAAGACTGGCTTTGGGCTTCCCTGGTGGTTCAGTGATAAAGAATCTTCCTGCCAATGGAGGAGACAAGGCTTTGATCCTTGCTCTGGGAGATTCCACATGCCTTGAAGCAACTAAGCCCACAACTACTAAGCCCGTGCTCCTGAGCCTGGGAACCGCAACTACTGAGCCCAGGTGCCACAGTTACTAAAATCCCAGTGCCCTAGGGCCCATGCTCTGCAACAAGAGAAGCCACTGTAATAAGCACGCAACTAGAGAAGACCCCTCACAGCAACGGAGGTCCGGTGCAGCCAAAAATAAATAATAAATAAAATCATTAAAAAAAAAAAAGGATGACTTCAACTGATAGAAATTATAAAATGCTTTAGGAATTTTCTCTTTTTTGGAGATGGGGAGAGGAAACGGAAAACAAAGAATTTCTAAACTTTATTTAATTCATACCAGATACTTGCTTGTTGAAAATGCCAATAAATCAAATGGTTGAACTTTTAAGTCAACTGGATATGTTTCTGCTTCAGATAGAATCCCCCAAATAAAAACCAACCTAAGAATGGAATAACTATATAGCCCAAACTATGTTTCTATACAAATATGATCAAGATGCCACAGTTTGCATTTATCTTAAGATGCCCACTGTGGTAGAGAGTTGACTTCAGTTATGTAGACATTTCTCAGAGGCCACATTATTGCAGTTCATGCAAAAATATTTAAAATCAAACAAAGGCAATGAAAAGAGCTTCCTTGTATGGCTACATTCATTGACTGAATGAAAGAAAAATATATGAAAGAGCAACAGAAAGCAGCTAACAAACTGTTGGTTTTTATCTTTTCCAACCCTCAAGATGCAATGTGAGGAATAAAGGATAATAAATACATAGGTGTGTAAGTAGGGCAAAGAGGAAAAGTCTAGAAGGACAAATACAAATTCCAGGTACTTCTATCATCTAACTATATCTATAAAGCAGTCATACACACAGAAAAATGGCTAGGAGCAGGAAGACTAGTTTGAAGACTAATGTTGCAGTATATTGCACGTGCCTGGGCTTAGTTTCAATCATGTCTGACTCTTTGCAACCCCATGGACTGTGCCCACAAGGCTCCTCTGTCCATCCGGATTCTCCAGGCAAGAATACTAGAGTGGGTTGCCATGCCCTCCTCCAACCAGAAATTGAACCCAGGTCTCCTGCAGAGCAGGCAGATTCTTTACCGTCTGAGCCACCAGGGAAGCTGAGACAAAGGTCTAGGGAAGCAGCTCTAGAACCAATGGGATTTCATGATGGCCTGCACGCTCTGCTGTTGCTGTTTAGTTGCTCAGTCATGCCCGACTCTTTGTGACCCCATAGACTGTACCCTGCCAGGCTCCTCTGTCCATGGGATTTCCCAGGCAAGAACATTGCAGAGGGTTACCACTTCGTTTTCCAGGGGATCTTCCCCACCCAGGGATCAAACCTGAGTCTCCTGCACTGGCTGGCAGTTTCTTTACCACTGAGCCACCTACGAAGCCCCAGATGGCCTAGATACTGGCAAATGAAAGGAAAGAGCCAGTGAGACAGTGATACCCTTCAGCCTTCTATAAGATGCTGAAGGCACTAGAGAGAGAGTTCCCTTATGGGAAGAGGAGGCAGGCAAAGGGGACAGAAGAAAACACTGTTTTTGAGGTGAAATTGTCCAACAGGCTTCCCTGGTGGCTCAGAGGTTAAAGCGTCTGCCTGCAATGCAGGAGACCTGGGTTCGATCCCTGGGTCCGGAAGATCCCCTGGAGAAGGCACTGGCAACCCACTCCAGTACTCTTGCCTGGAGAATCCCATGGACAGAGGAGCTTGGTGGG
>SJYQ01035209.1:0-12155 GCA_006410935.1 Redunca redunca
CCAACTGGCCTCCTCTGTCCATGGGATTCTCCAGACAAGAACACTGGAGTGGGTTGCCATTCCCTCCTCCAGGGGGTCTTCCCGACCTAGGGATCAAACCAACATCTCTTATGTCTCCTTCACTGGCAGGTGGTTCTTTACCACCTGGTAAGCCCCATTGGATGCAGTGAAAGTGAAGTCGCTCGGTCAATTCTGACTCTTTGTGATCCCATGGACGGTAGCCTACCACACTCCTCCGTCCACAGGATTTTGCAGTGAAAGTGAAAGTGGAAATGAAGTCGCTCATGGTGTCTTTGGAACCCCATGGACTGTAGCCTACCAGGTTCGTCTGTCCATGGGATTTTCCAGGCAAGGATACTGGAGTGGGTTGCCATTTCCCACCCTAAATCCAGAATGATCTCATCTTGAGATCCTAAATTTAATTGCATCTGTAAAGACCCTTTTCTCAAATGAGCTCACGTTCCCAGGTTGCAGTGGGTTAGGACTCGGACTGTCTTCTCTAGGGGGAGCACCATCAGCCCACTGTAGGAACCCCACCCCACCCCGTCGATGTGCTGCCCCTGGCATGCTCTCTACCCACCTCCCTGCTCCTGTATCCCAGGGTCCCTTCCAAAAGCGAAGTCCCTGAACCCAAGCTCTGCTTTCAGGGGGACCTGGGCAAGGATGTTCAGCACATCAGATGTGACCTCTGCCCCCTCATTGGAGGAGGGGTGTAGGGACTGGCTGAGGGAGGGCAGGACTATGATACAGGCAGTCAGAGGTCTAGGAGGGATGAGGGAGGCCGGCCCCTCGATCCTGGAGCCTGCACTCCAACACTAGGAGATCAGCTGAGGTCATGATTCTGCCCACCACGCTGGGTCAGACTAAGGGGCTAGGGATGAACAGCCATGGGTACAGAAAGCCAAGCCTGATCTCTTCAACAGACCCCAAGGGACCCCCAGCTCCATCCCGGAGGCCCTAACTGCCCCTGCCTTGGAGAGAGGCTATGGTTCCAAGCCATTGACTTCTCCCCCACCCCCCCACCCGGAGCCACCCAACGTGACAGTCGCCAGCCACAGGCAGCAATTTAAATTCATGAAACGGATATGAACATGTCAGATATTTATGTAAATAAGAAATGTAAACAGCAAAATTAAACACGCAGTTGCACGAGCCACATTCCAAGTGCCCACCAGCTGCGTGTGGCTCGTGCTGAGAGAACAGAATATTCCAGCACTTGCAGGAAGTTCCTTCGGCAAGGGCCGCTCCAAGTCACCCCCCAGGGGCCGGCAGAAGCTACACCCTGACTTGGGAACAGGATGGACTGGGTGGGCGTGGAGCAGGGACCCCAGGGCTGGGAGGAGCGGGGTGTTTGTCCAAAGCAAGCTCGCGTTGACTCATCATTTCCGAGGCCCAGGCCCGGATGGAGGATTAAGCCTGAGCCAGTGACCAGAGGTTGGCCTGGGGTGGGGAGGGGGTTAGCCTGTTGTGGTTGGGCCTCCTGGGTCCAGGGCAGGAATGTTTGACCTCAGCAGAGACAGTAGACAAAGGGCCTGGGCAGGTCCAGACCGGGTAGACAGGCCAACTTGCCGAATTAGGGGCAGCTCTAGTTCAAATCAGAAATGGTCAAAACGTCTGCTGCTTCACTTGTTACCACCTAGACTTCCCTCCCCGTGAGGCTACGGACCCCTGTCTTTCTGACCTCATCTGCCTGTCCAGAGCCTGGTGGTATCATTGTTCCTCTGCCCACCTCCCCATGGATGAGCAGTTAGGTCATTTCAGTTCTCTTTTTTTTTAATCACAAATAATGCTTTTAATTATTTAGTTTCTTACAGTATTCATATGACGGAAACTGACAAATCCATGTTGTTGTTGTTTAGACGCTAGGTTATGTCTGACTCTTTGCAACCCCATGGACTGTATAGCCTACCAGACTCCTCTGTCCATGGGATTTCCCAGGCAAGTATGCTGGAGTGGGTTGCCATTTCCTTCTCCATTCATTTTCTTTAAAAAAAAAATTGGGGGGGGGCCATGCTGCATGGCACGTGGGATCTTATTTCCCTGACCAGGGATGCAACCCACACCCCCTGCATTGGAAGCACAAAGTCTTTTTTTTTAATATATAATTTTATTTATGTATTTGGCTGTACTGGGTCTTCCTCGCTGCCCAGGCTTTTCTCTAGTTGTGGCAAGTGGGGGCTACTCTAGTTTCAATTCCTGGGCTTCTCATCGCTGTGGCTTCTCTTGCTGCAGAGCACTGACTTTAGGGCACTCGAGCTCAGCAGTTTCTGCTCCCGGGCCTGAGAGCACAATAGTTGTGTCTCATGGACTTAGTTGCTCCACAGCACGTGGGATCTTCCCAGATCAGGGATGGAACCCATGTCTCCTGCATTGGCAGGCGGATTCTTTACCACTGAGCCTCCAGAGAAGCCCCTGAATGTGCAGAGTCTTAAACCACTGGACCACCAGGGAAGTCCCAGGTCATTTCATTTCTTTACATGTGGTCATCAGTTTGCTCTTCTATCCCTTTCTCTTCCCAGACCAGCTTGTTCAGGCTGTATCTTGCTAGCTCCTATATCCCCAGGACAGGGCATCAGGTAGGTGCTCCACAAATGGGAGGCACTCTGGGGGCAAGATCCTCCCCTCAGGACGGGGAAGCCTGGTTCCCAAGGAAATATCAGTGATGGTTAGGAGGGAGGGCCATGATGAGGGAGCCGGGGGTCCCTGCCTCCAGTGAGGGCCTCCAGCCACCCTCAGCCTGGGGTCTGGCTGCTTTCGTCACGGTGTCTTGGGGCCTAGTCCACGATTTTGTCTGCCTGCAGTGCTGTGTCCTTGAGGATATTCGAGAGATGCTGTGATCTCCCCCTAGGGACGTCATACTTTCACTGTCTCCTCATTCCTGCCCTACTGGCTCCCCAAGAGCAGGAACCTGTGTCCATTCTGTTCCATTTGTATCCTGAGCACCTAGAACAGGACTTGTCACATAGTAGATGCTCAATAAATATTGAATGAAGGGACAAATGACTCCCTTATCTTCCACACCAGTTCTGACTCAGGACCTACTAGCTCTGGTTGGTCCTCCTCTGGGGACCTTCCCTGGGACCACAGTGCAGTGACCCTCTTGATCACACCATTCATTCGTTCAACATGACACTGGGCACTTACCCTGTGCCCGGCACCTGCTGCTGAATGGTGGTTGAGGTAGGGACAAGGGTGCTGGCTCAGACTGCAGGGTGTAAATCCTGAGTCCCTTCCTGACCTTCTTGATTAGGCGTTGAATGTACTGAATGCCTTGGAGCTTGGGGAGAGGAAGAAGGCCAGTTCGCCCTCTTTGTTGTGGTTCCACTACTGTGTGCTTGCGTCAGAACTTATCAGATGATACACTTGAAATATATGTACTCTCTTGTATGCCTAGCACACCTCGATGAAGCTAGAAATCACAGTGCTAGCATGCTTCTCTGAGCTAAGGACTTAGTGCAAAGCCTGGCACACAGTAAATACTCAAGAAAAGTCGTTATTTTCTGTCATTATTACATGTTTTACTTCACCTAATCCTTTTAAGGCCCTGTGGAGAAAGTGTCAGAGTGTCCACAGTTTTGCAGATGGAGAAACCAAAGTTCAGAGAGTCGAAGACATTTCCCAAGGGTCACACAGCTAGGAAATGGAGAAGTGAGGATTTGACATCTTCGCTCACAGGCTTTTCCCAGTTTTACGGATGGAGAAATTGAGGTTCAGACAGGTTAAGCCACTTGCTTAAGGTCACACAGCTGGTTATATGGCTGAACCAGATTTCAAACCCAGTTTGGTTTCAAGCCAAAGCTTGATTTGATTTTGTGTTTTGTCCCCTGTGGCCTGGCCTGTCCATCACTCAGGTCCCCAGGTGCAGGAGGGAATGGGGTCCTGACCTCCTGACCTGGGCCATCCCCAGGAACTGTCACACACTGGCCCCAGAAATGTAGCCCTACTGGTCTGGGCAGCATGGGCCCCGGGAGGGCAGAGAGGAAGTAGGCTTGCCCGTGGGGAGGGGAGTTTTGGATTTGGGTTGGGCAGCCTGTCCTGCGGTGGAGATCCCAGGCCTGGCAGAGCCAGTCTGGCCCCAGGACCCCACCCAGCTACAGTCTCTGCCCTGACAGTGTGACCTCTTCACTGGGTGGCCCTCACTGCTCCATCTGAGAGGCCCAGGGATGGGCTTGAAATGAGGCATCCAGAGATGTAGAGTAGGTTGTGCTGGCAAGCCATCCAGGGTTCACGATGAGGCTTAGATCTGCAAGATGCTCTGAGGGCACAGTCTGGCTGGGCCAGAGGGGCCACCAGCCTGTGGTTGAGGCCAGGTCCAAGAGGCCCCTGCTGAGCAGAGGGTTAACCCCTCCATGGTTGGGTCCTGCGGAAGGGCCAGGGTGGCCAGGGGCTGTGGGGGCTCAGCACCGCCGCTATTCAACCACTGGTCAGGAGCTGTTCCAATGTTTAACAGCAGACACAGTCATGCAGTTACACAGCCCTCCAGAGAGGGCCGGCAGGAAGGCCATCTGAGCCTCGGATGCCCCCTTGGGAGGCATCAGGGTGGGGCTCCCTGGCAGGCAGTGGGGAGGTGGCAGGATGGGGCAGCCTGCCAGGAGCCCCAGGCGGGTTTGGGCCAGAGGCACATTCCTGGGGGATGACTCAGGGGCAGGCAGAGGGGGTGACTCACCGTGGACCCTCTCTTGTCTCTGATGCCAGCAGCCAGCCTCCTCTCTGGTCCCAGGGGGGCTGTGGTGGGGAGCTCACCGGCCCAGGGCTGAGTGTGAGTCAGCCCATCTGGACTGGATGGCCAGCATGATTTTCCATCCATTGCATTGTTCTGCGAGAAAAGCAAATACATATTACAAAACACGGGGTGAAGCGGGGCCAGCCCCCTCCTGTCCCCTTGGAGGGCGGGGAGGAGAGGGCCCTCCATGCCACGCCATCACGGAGCACTGGCTCATCCATATTTTGCAGATGAGGACGCCCAGTTCAGAGAGCTTAAGCCACCAACCCAAGGTCACACGCTGGGCAGGATTCAAACTGAGGTTGGCCTAGAGCTACAGCCTGCAGGTTCTTCCCTAGAGGGAGTAGACCAGGCCTGCCCATGTGCTGCGTCTCTCTGCTCACAGCTGTGTCTCTCAGGGCAGCCTAGAGACCCACAAGTTTTAGCATCCTGGGGGGCGTGGGGGTGGGGTATGTGCTTGTTAACATGCGGATTGTGGGGCTCTAGCCAGACCCACCAACTGCAGTCTCAGACAGGGGCCCTGGAATCTGCATTTCTGAATGCCCTCTAGTTGGGGGTGAGGCCATACCCGTGGAGATGGGAGAGCTGCTGTCTGTCCACAGGAAGGCTGGGCCTCTGCCCTGGGAGGAGAGGCTCCGTGGTGAGGAACTGGCCTCCCATCCTGTACACCCCTCTCTCTGTGGGAATGCTGTCCTTCTTGTTTCAAACTGGTTCACCGAAACACCTGAGCCAGCCAGGGAGTGAGCGAGCACCTCTCCAGCTGCTGGGGAAACAATGATAGCAAACAGGGAGGGTGTGGATGACCCTTCAGACGTGGTGGCCTCCTGGGAGACGGCCGCCTGGCCCAGCTTTAGGCAGGGGACGAGGTTCAGGGGCCAAAGGTGGCCTGGTTGCCAGGGAACAGAACGGCCGGGCAGGTACCATCCCTTCAGGGTGAACAGCAAGTCAACCCCCCGGGGAAAGCAAACACGCTCCCCAAGCCCCCACCCCACAGCACAGGCAGAGCGGATGAGTCACTTGGCATATGAGGGCTCCTTGGAACCAAGCAAATCCCATCTGCCCACAGAAGGATCCACAGGGGCCAGATCCCAGCTCCCACTCCATCTGGCCTGCCCAGGGAGTGTCATGCACACGTGTGTACACATGTGTACACACTCACACACATACACATGTTGCACCAGCTCAGAAACCCAGATTTCTAGAGGCTGGAGGGAAGAGGGATGGTAAAGGACAACTCAGTTCCTCCCCAAATCTACTCATTCTCCCCGAAGCACTTGGGCCAGGCCCAGCTGAGTCAGCCCATGAGGGTGGAGATGGGTGGGGGTCCGAGAGCGCGGGGCCAGAGCAGGCTAAGCCAGGAACCAGCCCAGCTGGCACTGGGCCTCTTGGGGCCTCAGCGAGCTTCCCTGGAAGATAAGAGAGCTTCCTCTTGGGAAGGAGGGTCCTTGGGGAGTCGGTGGGGGTCTCTGGGGAGTGTCAACCCGCTGAAGCATATTGGCCACATGCTGTGTTGCCTGGCATGGAGTCAGTCCTCAATAATGGAGAAATGGCATTAATATCATCAATGTCACTTAACATCATCAGTGTCACGGCTGTTACTCAGCAGCTGAGCTATCAGCTTGCTCAGCTGGAGGTCCCTAGTTTGGTTTCCTCTCAGAAGCCAAACTTCACTTTTCTAGGTGTGGGGAAGGAGGATTTGGAAGTTGGGAGAAGTCTGGAGTTCTGAAACAGTTTGGAGTTCCTGTAATTGCTCGTAACCCTCAGCCCCACAAGCATGGAGCCTCCACCTACAGAGGTCAGCCCCTCCCATTTGTGGGACCCTCACTCAGGGCCTAGGGGCATGCCAAGTGCTTAACACATGCGATCTCACCTAGGAGGTGGATACTATAGTTGTGTCCATTTCACAGATGGGGAAAACTGAGGCTCAGAAGCACAAAATGACCTGCATACAAGCTGCAACAGCTGAAAGAGACTGAGTGAGAACTCCAGGGCTCCTCAGGCTGCCGCCCCTCACCCCATCTTTGGAGCCCTGATAAGGTTCATCTCCCTGGACTCAGCCTGGTTGGCTTTGTAGTTGCTGTCTCTATCTCCGGCCTTAGACTATCAGCAACTTGAAGGTAGGGAGGCTTCCTTCCTTAACATGGGTTCCATTTTGTCCAAATGTTGTATCTTACATAATCCTTATCAACCAGTATCTTTCAGTCCAGTAAGGAAGACTGACAAGGAAAGAGGTTAACACCTTAGAGTGTAGTGAACCCTAACAGAGGGGCATGAAGTGGGGAGTGGAGGCAGGGAAGGGTCTGGGAAGTGGGAATGCCAGGCTTGGGTCATTTTGAAATGAGTCTTGTAAAAGTAACTGAAGGACTTCCCTGGTGGTTCACCGGTTAAACCTCTGCATTTCCAATGCAAAGGGTACAGGTTCAATCCCTGATTGGGAAATTAAGATCCCATATGCCACATGGCTAAAACATAGAAAGTAATTGAAAAAAGGCATTGAAAAATTAATCCAAGCACATATAAAAATAATATCCAAAGGAAGTTTTAAAAAATAAGACAAAATCCAAACACTATGAAAGAGCATACAATGAAAATTCAGATTTGTCTCCTGAGGGGACTCATGGCTAACAGAGTCTTGTGGATACTTCCAGAACTTTTCTGTACATATGGGCATATATATTCTGTTTCTCTCTCACACTTTGCTCCTGGCGCCTGACAACGAATTCCACATCTCATTCATTTCCAGCTGCACGGTCTTCCCAGAGTAGATGCGCTCTGGGTTATTTAACCACCTGATCCCCATCACAGTGGCCATCAGGCTGTTTCCAGGATCTCCTCCCTAGCAACGGTGCTGCCATGAATGACCCCAATTTACTCTCTAAGGGAAAGGCAATCCAGAGAAGGAAGGAAAAGAGTTTCCATGCAGAGTTGTGCCATAAAACAGGGGGTTGAACAGTATTCCCTCCTGAGCCCTTTGGCTCACTTGGGGGCACAGGAAGGGGTCAGGCTGAGCAAGTTTTGTCCTGACTTCAGGCCAGGTCTAGACCCCAAGTCACCCCCACCCCCACCACCAAGCTGTGTGTTCTGAAGCCTTGGGCTCCTCCCTGACACCTATTCCCAATGGACTTGTAGTCTGGACTTATAGTCTCTAGGTCTCCTGCATTGCAGGTGGATTCTTTACCATCTGAACCGCCAGGGAAGCCCAATGCTTGTAGTGAGACTCTAGGTCCCACCCCACTCCCACCCCCAGAGCTAACCTCAGACTTGGGGAGGGAAGTCCCTTCAGGTTGGAGGGAATTTTTCAAGCACTGAGCTGCCTCATGGGGAACTCCCCATCTAGAAGGGGCATTTGATAGAGAAGCCAGGGCAATGCCAAGTTCAGAGAGGAGAGAAGGGTTAGGTGTGGCTGGAAGGTCTGTACAGGGTTCCCTATCTGAGAGTTGCAGGCAAGATCCCTCACTCCTGGTTTCTCATAGAGGGGCCAGGGACCACCAGGGGGACTTGCTAAAAGTTTAGACTCCTGAGACCCTTCCTTCACACAGCCCCTCAATCAGGAGCTGGAGGGGGGGGGGGTCACACCCCGGAATCTGCATTTTACAAGCTCCCCTGGGGAAGCTGAGCTGCTGTTCTTCCCAGGGTCCTTTATCCTTTTTAGGTCTTCAGATCCCAACTTGAGGTTGTCAGTGTATTGTTAGTAGTATTAGCATGTGTCTTTCCCTCTTTTGGGGGCTCCAAAATCACTGCAGATGGTGACTGCAGCCATGAAATTAAAAGACGCTTACTCCTTGGAAGAAAAGTTATGAACAACCTAGACAGCATATTCAAAAGCAGAGACATTACTTTGCTAACTAAGGTCCATCTAGTCAAGGCTATGGTTTTTCCAGTAGTCATGTATGGATGTGAGAGTTGGACTGGGAAGAAGGCTGAGCACCGAAGAACTGATGCTTTTGAACTGTGGTGTTGGAGAAGACTCTTGAGAGTTCCTTGGACTGCAGGGAGATCCAGCCAGTCCATTCTGAAGGAGATCAGCCCTGGGATTTCTTTGGAAGGAATGATGCTAAAGCTGAAACTCCAGTACTTTGGCCACCTCATGCGAAGAGTTGACTCATTGGAAAAGACTCTGATGCTGGGAGGGATTGGGGGCAGGAGGAGAAGGGGACAACAGAGGATGAGATGGCTGGATGGCATCACTGACTTGATAGATGTGAATCTGAGTGAACTCCAGGAGTTGGTGATGGACAGGGAGGCCTGGTGTGCTGCAATTCATGGGGTCGCAAAGAGTCGGACATGACCGAGCAACTGAACTGAACTGAACTTCCCTCTCCCTTAAGAGAAAGGCCTTTTACTGTTTTCATTTTGTTTTGTTTTTCCCTTTCCTCATCAACGTAGCAGAACCAGGCAGCCATGGCTGGGAGAATGCCCGTATCTGTGGAATGAGCCAATGAACGAGCCCACTGAAAGCAATAGACCCTCGCCCTCAAAATGTGCATTTGGACACACACACATTTTGAAAGCAACTGTAGGAGGATCCACAGACCCCCTTAAGCCCACTGCAGATACCCCCTAACAAATAAGGTTTTCCCAGAATCTCTGTAACACTTCAGCACTGAAGTCCTGTGATGGCAGGGACAACAGATGACCTAAAGCAGCCATCCCCAAACGTTTTGGCACCAGGGACTGGTTTCGTGGAAGACAATTTTTCCAAGGACGGGGGGATGGTTTCAGGATGATTCAAGCACATTACTTTTTTTTTTTTAATTGGAGGATAATTGCTTTGCAATGTTGTGGTGGTCTCTGCCATACATCAACATGTATCAGTTATATATATATCCCCTCCCTCCCCACAATAATAAACTCTCTCCTCCCAGTAAGGAGAACGCCTAAATGGAGGTGCCAGGCATTGAACCCGGGGCCTCGTGCATGCTAAGCACACGCTCTACCGTTGAACTACACCCCCGCTACTACATTTACTGTGCACTTTATTTCTATTATTATTACGTCAGCTCCACCACAGATCATCAGGCAGTAGATACTGGAGGTTGGGGGACCCCATGGCCTACAGGACACTGTTCTCAAATGCTCTGGGGTCTGGGGCAGGAAAAGACTGTAGGAATCAACTTCCCCATCAACCTCCTTATTTTTTAAATAAAAAGCGGCTGGGGAAGTGACTGGCCTGAGGACTCTGGATGCCCGTTGACGGGGGGAGTCTGCCTCTTTCCCTCATCATTGCTCCCCAACTGAGCCCTCTGGCATCTCCCCCGAGGACTGGGTGCTCCTCCTTCCCAGCGGCGCTCAGGACCCGAAGTGCCCTCCAGAGGGAGGCTGAATGGCTCCCTACTGTCAGGGCCCCGTTCTGGCTCAGGGCCAGACCCTGGTTAAGGGCTGTCTAACTGCAGCCTTCTCCACGGGCACACAGTGCAGCAGGGCCCCCGCATGACTGGCCTCTGCTGGCACAGATGTAATTTGGCACATGGGACTGTGTGAAGTGTTGTGTGAATTATCTACAGGAATCTCTGTGGGGTGGGGTGCGGTTGTTACCACTGTTTGACAGGTAAAGGAAACTGAAGCTGGGAGCAGAGAGAAACCTTGCTGAAGTCAGCTGACCATTCAAAACAGCAGGATTTGAACTCAGGCAGGCGCCTTCCGGGGATTCCCAGGTGGCTCAGAATCCGCCTGCCAACCCTAGAGACGCAAGTTCGATCCGTGGGTCTGGAAGATCCCCTGGAGAAGGAAATGGCTACCATTTCTTGGCCACTCCTGTATTCTCACCTGGGAAATCCCATGGAAAAAGGAGCCTGGCGGGCTACAGTCCGTGGGATCGCAACGAGTCGGACACGACTTAGCGTCTAAACAACATCAAGGCGCACTCCCAAGCTCCCTTTTCTCAACTGCTATCAACAGTCCTACCACCTGAGAGTAATTCACTAGCTATCGAGGCATAGAGACCCGTCAGGCTGTCCCATCTGACTGGGGGCCCCACCTGGGTGTCAGCCAAGAGAAGAGAGCCCCGGTGCCCAAGAGGGGCATCCGAGATCCCGGTGAGGGTTCTCAGCCTGGGGCGCGTGCGCCAGGCCGGGAGTCAGGGGCGAGGGGGCTGCGGAGCGCGCTCGGGAGAGCCGCCAGTGCGCCTCCGCCCGCCTGCCCAGCTTCTCGAGTGTCCAGGCTGGGAGGTGGGATGGGATGGGCCGGGTCCTCCCAGGACCCCGTGTCCCCACCCAGATTCCAGGCCCGGCGCCCAGCTCGCTCCAGCCTGGCCGAGGGCGCGCCTGGAAGCCCCGCCCACCCGGCGCCCCTCCCCCGGGAAGGTAAGCGCCACCTTCTCGGGAGCGGCGGGGGGAGCCGGGGCCTGCGGGCGCCCCGCCTCCCGCGAGTAGTGACCGGCCGCCACCGCCGCGCCGCACTCGGGGCTCCCGCGTCGCCGCCCGCTCACCTGCGCCAGCTGCCCGCCCCTCGGTGCGCGCCGGGGCCTCCGGCGCCCAAGCCCAGCCCGGCGCAGCGACCCGCCGCCCCGCCCGGCCGCCACCATGAACTCGCTCTTCAGGAAGAGAAACAAAGGCAAATACAGCCCCACGGTTCGGACCCGCAGGTGAGGGGCCGCGCAGGGCCGGGATGCGCGGCCCGGGCCGTGAGGGGAACGGCCGGGCCTCCTGGGCTGCGGCGGCTGGGAGGGGGTGCGCACCGCCCTGGGAGCACCACGGGGCGGGGAACCCAGCCTGGAGTGCGCGACGCGCGGGGACGCGGGCGCCCGAGGGCCACCCTTGAGCTGGGAAGCACAGCCAAGGTGGGAATGGAGGTGGGCCGGGGGCGCGGAAGGAAAACACGCTGTTTGGCACCGGAAAGTTCTAGGAGCCGGGAGAGTACTGGCTTGGGCGCTTAGAGAGCAAGGTACTGAGGTGGAGTCACTGGGCGGTGGGGGTCTCCGCGTCCTGCGGTCGCTCTTGGGCCAGGGGTCCTCGCGGGCCAGGAAGCACCGCCCAGGTGGAGAATAGTGTGTCGGGCGGACGCTACACCCAAGGTGGGGTGGGGGGAACGGGGGCGGGGGTGTGTGCAGGGACAGAAGCACCGTCTAGGGGCGCACCCACGCGGTGAATTTGAGCTGGAGCGGGGGGCGTGTCGGGGGACGTTCACCAGCGCTCCTTGGAGGGGCGCGCAGGTGCTTCTGGAGTCGGGGAGGCGAGAGGTGAGGGGACGAATTGGGGGGCGGGGAACGTGCCACCTGCAGCAGAACTTTCCGGCACCTGCCATCCTGCGCTCCAGAGCCTGGTTTGGAGGAATCCGTGGGTGTGGGGTCGGGTTGGGGGAGCCCGGGCTGAGGCACCCCTGGTCCACACTCCCTACCCCACCCCGAGGTCTGCGCAGCTCCTGGGAGGGCGGTCGGGCCTTCTCCCTGAATGATTTCTCAGGGGCGTGGCTGCCCCCAGTACCCTCCTCCCCC